>VYZW01012912.1:3725-28442 GCA_013401315.1 Balaeniceps rex
CATGCTGTTCATTGCTAATTACATGTTGATAAAATTACATAGTAGACGTTAAGAAAAATGATCAGCCTTCATAATAATGAGTTGCAAGCTCTCTAGAGAAACTCCGATCAGCCAAACATCTTGTTTGGATCTTGCAAGTTACGGCCCCTTTTAACTTGAGAAACCTCTGTCAAAAGGACAGCATTTTCAAAAGGTTGTATATGGCATGACCAGGGAAATGGTTACATGACATTTCTGTACTAACTGCAGCTTCTGTAGATACAAATTAAATAGCTTATAAGCAAGCTTTGTTAACTGTGATAGCAGATCTCAGCAGAGGTAGGTTGCTCAAGTATTTGATTCAGCTTCTCCATGAAGTTGGGACGGTTGTACAGTTTCTGCGATAATTGTCAGTGTGCTATTTCCAGCACCCAGGGCAGCTAATTTAAATCTATTTCAGCTGCCTAGGCTGAATGACAAACCAGTTTTAATACTTTATATTTTGCTTATGGTAGTTTACAGAATATTGAAGCCCTAGGAACACTTTCATAAGCTGAACTATATACCAGACACTGCTTCAAAAATTAATGATAATTTTAAGTCCAGTTTATCCATCACTCTTAGGTTTTGCCATTTACAGGTGGATATTTATAATCTTTTGTTATCTGTTGTCATCAAATTTTGTACTAGGTTTTTAATATAACAGTTTTTTTTCCCTATCAGTTGCTGTAACTATTAAAACACTTGGACAAAATCAAAATTTAATGAGAAATGACAAACTTGTATTGAAATTTTGATTTCTGGCTGCAGTTGATGTCGTTCATGCTTTATGCTTGAATTGGTGAAATTATATTTGCCTTTCGTTTGTTAATTTTCATCCACAAGATATGTTTCCTTATGTCTTTGAGTCTGTTCATGGTAGATTATACTTTTTCCAGTAGGTAGGAGGGCAGTCCATTTTTGCTGAAGTTCAGCTTAGTTAGCCTCTTCTTCTACCTACCTCTTTCATTTTCTCCAATGACACACAAACACGTGGGAAGTCTAGTGGTCTTGCCTTTCATTTTGAAAGTTTATAGATATTTTGAACCAATATTGAGCTCTGTTTTATCAGTTTCTTTCCTTATTTTTTTCTGTGGATTTTTATGGTTTTGGTTGGTTGCATTGGTTGTGTGTTGGGTTTCCCCTTCCAATGTGGTTGCTCACATTCTTTCATGAGGATTGTCTAGAAAAAAAAAAGTACTTCATTGTTTTCCTTCTCCTCCTTTCATAGTAATTTAAATTTTTCAGCTTGGCACCAAAGAAGTAAAAATCCCCCACAAGCACCATCAAGTCAAAAAACTTCACTAAATGGGATGGCCAGAAGTTCTTGTGGGTTCAGGGGGGAAAAAAAAAAACCTTGAATAGTTTGCTTGTCAAGCCTCTGCTGTGTCCCTTGCTTACTTTGTATTTTGAGGGATCATTTCTTTAGTGAATGTTGAGAACTAATGACAGTCATTAGCATACATGAAGTTGCAGTGACCAAAGGTAATGGCCACTCCTTACCAGTAATTTCCAAGAAGTCTAAATCTCTTTTAGTCCTCAGTAGCAATTATTCTTTTATCTGCTTCCCAGTTATCAAAAAAAAATGGGTAGTATCCTTCCTGATGAGAGAAAAAAGTCATTATTCAACTGTCATTGGAATATTGAATGTCCTGCAGAGGTGTAGGAATGTCTGAAAAGTATGAGTATATGTAATGTACTGACTGCAAAGAATACCAGTCACAAGTGAATAGCTTACTTGTGATTCTTTTCCTCAAACAGTAAGTTCCATTGGTCTGATTTTTTTAACAGTGACCCATTAAACAGTGACTAGCTTTTAAGTTCTGTACAATATTCCATTTAGGATTCACTGAAATATTCAGCTGATAAAAATGTAAGAAAAATATTCAGCATCTTGTAGCTATACCTAACATAAAATGTGATTTTTTAATTTTTTTTTATTATTATTTTTCCATTTTAGGAGGGTGGTGTCAGTGGTTTTCTTCATGCTTTTATTGCTGAAGTGTTTGCAATGGTGAGAGCTCATGTTGCAGCTTTAGGGGGGAATGCAGTTGTCTCATACATAATGAAGCAGTGTGTTTTCATGGAGAATCCAAACAAAAATCAGGTAAATTATGATATGAAATAACAGTGCTGTTGTAATTAGTATGACACAAATACACATTTTATATATTTAAAAAACAGCAACCCTGTAGAGCCATGTCTGCATAACTCTGCTGGATCTCTCATCATAATGTTTGTTTAAAGAAGCCAAGAGTGTTCTTGAACACCTGAGTTAACACAAAATTAAGAATATGCTGATATGAAATGCTCCATTTTGGACATAAAGGGACAAAACTTTACTAGTAAAGATGAAAATGGAATATGGTTATTTTGGTACATGAAATATGTTCAAAACAGTAGTGAAAGCAAGTACAGCTACCCAGATATTTCATTTGTGATAGACTTACAAGAATCTGTCTACATGTTTGATAGCAAACGAGTGGATATAAAAGGAAGTATGGCAGAGATTGGCTCACTAATAAATTCTAATAATTTGTTCTTCTTTGATCTCTGTTGACTTTTGTATTATCTGTGTAGTTATATCTAGCAGATATAAGTAAACATAAATATGTTGTTATTTAGTGTTTGGTAACTGTGTATTGTCTCTTTTTTTTCAGGCTCAGTGTTTAATAAATGTCAGTGGCGATGCAGTCATCTTTGTACGTGAATCTGAGTTAGAAATGTTACCAGTACAACCTTCTACGGTCGTTTCTCAACCTACAAGTTCTGGAGGAGATGTCACAACATGAAGAGAGAAAAAGTGAAATAGTCTCTGCCAAATACAAAGATTATTTAAAATGTGGGAATGTTTAGGTTTGCATCTTCAAAATTGGTATCTCCCCATGACGTTAATAGCCAAAATCCAAGACAATCACTATACTTTGTTATTTAACTTCATGCAATAGTCGGGGCAGCATATTGACAGGTATGCTCTGATTCTTCTGTTACAATTACATGCCCATGTGAAACCTCGATAGTAGGTGAAGCACTGATATGAGAGTATGGATTAAAATAGTAGCCATCATGTGGAACTGTTAAAGTAAACAAAAATTCTGTGGCATTTTTCAGCTGTTCAACAGGACCATGATTAAGATGTAATTCAGAACCATTTCTGAGTTTGCGTATTGTATTAGCTGATTCTCAGCTGTTTAAAAAATAAAAGAGGAGTCAGGGTGGGTGGGAGATAACCAAGAAGCCTGTATTAGCAACCTTTGCCGAAGGAACAAGAGATTGTGCACAGGCTAAGAAAATGCGGGCTGAAGTCTGAACTTATCTTAGATCATAGAATGTGAAGAGGAAGAAGCAGCACCAAAAAGTCACAGTTTGAACTTCTGCACACTAAAAATATTTTTCAACTGTTTGTGAACTGCTGATTTATTTTTTTAAAAATTATTACTGTACAGCATATATTTTGGGTGAGTGTTTCGGGCGTTTTCTGTTGTTTTTGTGTTTAAAAAGGTGCCAGACCATGATGCTGTGTTCCTAGTCATCCCTATGGTTTAAAAAAAAGAAAAAAGAAAAAAGAAAAAAAAAAAACCAAACCAAAACAAAAAGTTCCGAAGTGTGTTTGGTGCTGTTATAAGATGCTCACTTCAATATTGACAAAACAGATCTTTTTTTTATATATGAGATTCTGTGAAAGAATTGTCCTGAGGCTCATTTTCTTAAGGCATGATCTCGCAAAGATGACATACAGTCCTCCAAAAGTCAGTTATACAGAGGTGTACTCTAGCCTCCTTTCTGTTCAACAAGCTGGAAATGCCTGGCTAATTAGAGATTGATATGTATTTGTGATGCTGATTTCTGCAAGTTGGTTTTGTGGTTTTTTGGGGTTGGTTTGTTTGTTTGTTTTTTAACCCCCAGTACAGTAGCTGGGAAATGAGGGTACTGCAAAGAAAGGAAATTTGTCATTTCCAGTAAACGTCTGAAAGGCGGTGATATTTTAATGTAAAAAATGCAAACTTTGATATGAAGATGCATTCTTACTTAATTCTGACGATACCATACATGGAACTTGAACAAACATATGTAAACTTGAATGTAAATATTCTGCTTAGTGTTGAAATTAAGCAATGGCATGATTATTTGTTAAAACTAATTATTTCATTGTAAATGAGCATGAAAATCATTCTTGCACAATAAATTTCTGTATAAAATTTATTGCCTTTTTATATGTGTAATAGTTAAATGTGTATGCTGGACACATATTAAAGATGTCCCATCCCCATTCTCCTCAGAGGAACGTTTTGTGTATAGAATGTTACAACCTGATTATTTAAAATTTGGAGAGTTAATTATCTTTATATTTAAAGTGTTTGAATTAGGTGCTTACCAGAACACTTCACTCTTACAGTTGTCTTTCTAAATTCTGTAGCTGTTGCAACCAAAGCTGCCATAAATTTAGTTGCCTGTAAATAGTTGCAGCTCTCTTGATTATTTTGCAAGGCAAATTTTGTTCCCTTTGAAGCTGATGGGAGAATATTAATAACTTCAGAAGGTCTTGGATCTGGCACAAGAGTTGTTTTCAGAGTAAGTATTCAGCATGGAAATATTCTCTGAAGTAGCACATTAAAGAAGCTGTTCTTGATTTTTTTTGTTGTTGTTTTGTTTTGGGGGTTTTTTGGTAGCTTCTATGGAAGTATTAATGCCATCTTTTCATTTCTAGCTGTTTAAAGGGTCACAACTTCTTCTAGTGTGTTTCATTAGACATAGAGGAAGAGCTTTCTCATCTAGAAGTTTTAATTCTTCTCTTATTCTGGAAATGACAAACATGTTTTTTAACTGTTAGTTATTGGGATTTAGCTTTTCTTAATTGGTCCAGCTGGATAAATTAAACCTGTAGGAAGTTGTACACTTGACTGTTTCCCTTGATTGTTATTTTCTTCTTTCTAGTATAAAAAAGAAAAAGGGATAAGTGTGTGCAAATCCATTGTCATTTGGAACATCATACCTCATACATTTCTCAGAGGCAAAAAAAGGATCATATAAGACAAAATTCAGGGAATTATTAGAGTATGTAAGGAAAGGAAAACTAAAACATGAGTTAAAAATTTGAATTGTTAGTGCACAAAACACCTTCAAGGACCTGTGTGCCTACAACTTCAGTTGATTTATGTTCCTTGCTGGGTTCAGAATGGCTGAAAATCATACAAAGGTACCTCATTAGTTAATGACTTTCACCCCTTTAGTCAGGATATAGTAACAGACAGTTTTGATTGTGGGAGAATCATTGACGTTTCTGCTGAAATGGGCGCAGTTAATGCAAGGTACCCTGCTCTTTACTCGAATGGGACTGCAAAATGTGGGGAGACAAACAGTATCATTTGAGATTATTTGTGGCTCAAACAAACACGCTTTGTCAGGAATTTATCTTGACTCTGAGCACAGCTTTTTAGGGGTAGGAGCTAGTGCAACTTGCTTGTACTAGTTTTGGCTGGGATAGAGTTAATTTTCTTCATAGCAGTATGGTGCTGTGTTTTGGATTTGTGACCAAAACAATGTTAACACACAGATGTTTTAGTTACTGCTGAACAGTGTTTGCACAGTGTCAAGGGTTTCTGTTTAGCACGCCGCCCCCTCCCCAGTGAGTACGTTGAGGACAAGGGGCTGGGAGGGAGCGCAGCCAGGACAGCTGACCCAGACTGACCACAGGGATATCCCATGCCGTACAGCGCCACGCTCAGCAGCAAACCTCGGGGGCTTGCCAGGGGTTGCAGTTGCCTGGGGACTGGCATTGGTCAGCTGGTGGTGAGCAGTTGCTTTGTGCATCACTTGGTTTTTCTTTGTTTTGTCTTTTTTCTCTTGTTAAACTGTCTATCTCAACCCGTGAGTTTTCTCACTTTCGCCCTTCTGATTCTCTTCCCCATCCCGCTGGGAGGGAAGGCGAGAGCGAGCAGCTGCGCAGTGTCTGGCTGCCTACCAGCGTTAGCCCACAGCATTGCTGCTTTCTCGTGACTTGAGGAATCCAAATGACAGGGGGGTAGAGTGAAAGCAGCCCTGCTCCTACCTGCAGCCCTCAGAAGAGCCCCTAATCTTGGGTTTAAAACCATCACATCAGTATTGCGAACAAATGGGGTGGTATTGCCCTTCGTTAGAAAGGACTGGTAGCATCTGCTGTAAAAGACCACTTCTCCAAGCACTGTTTTACTTGCAGCAGTGAAGCTGGGTCTATGTCAGGCCTTCAGATGATTGGGCAGGGATCAGGGCCCGAACAACTGTCCCCTCCTCTGGAGGATAGCAGTGGACTAAGGAAGAGCATCTGCAGGTGGTGCGCTGCTTGCTGATTCTTTCCGCAGCTTCCTCTAACCATCGCTATTTTAAGAGATGCATAGTGCTTGCTAAATAGGCCAACTTGAGCTTGAAGGTAGGCAGGAATTAGCTTGGAGGGAGATGTTGGCTTCATGTTGGAGTCCCAGCCAGCTCGGTGCTTTAGGAATGTATCTTCTGGAATAACATCCCACTTTTTTTTTTTTCCTTTTCTTTTTTTTTCAGCTAGGAGCTTGCTTTCAGAGCTGGTTGAAAAATCCTCAGCATTTTTTTCCTTGTTAACCTTCTAGTTTGTGAAGATGCTCTGATACGCACATGTGAAAGGCGCTAAGTGAGAGCAAATGTCCTCTGCTGTGAAGATAATCGTGGCTCTCCCCCCTGCCCAAGTGGAATCAAATGTTTTTTCTTGGTGTTTTGTTGAAGTTAGAATTTCCTTGGAAATGAAACCTGAGGGGCTGGTTCACTTTTGTCAGACTGAAAGACAGACAGCCCTGCACCTATCTCGCTGGCAACTTACTGAGGGGAGGATACATGAAAATAGAAGCAAGACAGATGCAGGGAATTACAAACAGTTGTGACGAATGAGATGTCAGTGACTGTGAAGTTTTTGGAGAGCTCTCAGTTCCCTTTTGGTGTTCAGATAAGGATAGAAGCAAGCTTTGATGACTGATCTGAGTAACAGAGTTTTCTTGGCAAGCATGTTAAGAGCAACTGTTCTGCCACAGCATCTGCGGATCTTCTGTTGAGCCTTGAGCTGTGTGGCAAGAAAAGTTTCCTTGCCATGCAGTATTTGTAGCTTTGGTAGATAGGAGAAAGCTCAGTTTTGACTATACAAAGCAGAAACGAAGCAAAAAAGGATGAAGTGACTTGCCCTGTCTGCAGAAGAGTGCCAGGCCATGGGAGCACTAGCAGGTCTTGCAGTCCCCTGCCTGGCCTCATCCCACCCTGTCCACAGCCCAGGGCCCCATTTCAGCCCCCAGGGCTGCCTGCCCTGGCAATGCCGCAGCAGGGCCGGTCACCAGCTCCCCGCAGCCCTGCCCTGCCCTGCCCGGCCATGGGCACTGCTCAGCTGGGGCTGCCACCGGTGCCCCCCTGCTCCCTGCCCTGCCGCCTCGGGGAGCCCCCATCGCTCCTGGGGGCCTGGGCAGCAGCGTGACACAGGGGTAAGAACTGGGTTTCAAGATGTAGGCTGACGCAGTAGCTTAAATATTGAAACATCATTCATTTTTAAACATGCCTAACTTACATTAGTCGTGACAAGTCTGACACGCTGAAGGTTTCAAGTGGCAGGAAAGGACTCCATCTTTCTGGGGCTCTTTCTTCCACGTGCAGGCTAGCTTTCTGCCCAGGTTTTCGAGAAGTCAGCCTGGTATGAAAGCAAGCTGGGCTGCTGCTCCTCGTTGGTACAAATGACCCCATCTGGTAACACTTTTCATTGGTAAACCTTGAGCATTTCTCAAAATCGGTTGGTATCATTTCTCTACTTTACGGTTGAAGTAACCGAGACGGAGAGGTGTGAAGCATCGTGCCAAGGTCGTGCTGGGGGCTGGTGGGAGAAGCAGGTCTCACGCCAGGCATCAAAACACTGTGCTTGTGAGTATGGTGCAACAAACGAGAATGGGCTGAAGGCAGATTTGTGTGGCGCTGCGTCTGTTGTCATTGTAGCTGCGTGATGAATGCATTGTTTGAAAAACGGACCTTAGTCTGCACCAAACAGCTGGAGTTAATGATCTTAGATAAGAATTTACTGTGTACATCAGTCAATGGACAAATTGCTGAGGAGAAACCGGAGTTTGAAATTGTTGATTTCATTTTTGGAAACAGGAGTCATATTTCAATTGACTTGCAGGTTTTTAGCATAAACATGCACATTCACATTAAATGGTGCATATTTATTTTTGTTGCAAAAGCATTTCCATTAATGTGTACAGAAATATCTCCTTAAATTGTAGGCAGGAGAGGAGCTAGGATGATTCCAATTTTGGTTTTATTTTCTTAAAATCAGATGTCTATAACACTTCAATCAAGGAGAATCTTTGCCTGGAAACCTTGCCAGATTTTGGAAACATCAGAATAATTACAACCTTGTGAGCGGAATATTCACCTCTGAAGAGCTCTTAAATTTTGAGGGAGTGCAGTCAAGCCTGGTAGGCTTTGAAGAGATGCCTTTATCTCCTGGCACGCACTCTAAAAGCCAGAGGAGTAAGTGAAAGCACTTGCAGACATCAACCCTTCCTCTTCCTGCCTCCCTTCTCTGCCCAGGCTAGCTGTGCCCTCTCCGTAGCCATGTGGCACCTTCCCTTCCTGGGATCCTGCCCTGGGCTGCGCTTCCCTCTTCCTTCTCTCCCGGCCCTGTCTCTAGAAGGTTTGGTTAACCACAGGTTCGGTAACAGCGCAGGCACTCCTCTGCACAGAGGAGAGGATGCTGCCGTGTTTAAATTTGGAAATTGCAGATTCTGTTCACGCATCTTGCGGGACAGCAGAGCTAGCTGCACTGCAGAGCTGTAATTCAGTTTTCAAGTTTTTACTGAAATTAATGATCTATTTATACTTTGGCCTCAGTCCAAGGGTTGGTGCTGTTTGCATGAGTGGAAATGGCTGAGAGAAGGTGAAATGGTAGAGTTGCTTGTTATTAAATTGTCATAATCTCCCACCTCTGTCTTCCCCAGTGCTCCAATCCTGCCCTTGCGCTCCGTACCACATGCTTTGTTACCAATTTACTCTGTCAATTGAAGTTCTGTGTGCAGTGTGATCAGAGTACACTGGTCTGGAGGGATCTCTTGTTCATGCCAGAAACCTGCAAACAGGCTTTTAAATTGTCACTTTAATTTTACATATATCAACTGTTAAATTTACCCAGAGGCCATGTGAAGAGAATGAAACTTAGCAATAATGCATTCACACTGTCGTTTCTGTTGACAGTATCAGAGCACTATTAGCTGAAGGTGAAATGCTCTTGTATTTCTAATACCATTGCTGATTTTGACTGTCTCCACAACTAGCAGCAGAGCACATCTGCAGGCTGGCTAATGGCCCAGGAAGAGTTTGGTGTCTCCAGACTATTTCCCTGTTGCCACTGCAGAAGAGGGGCTGAGATAAAGAAGGGAAAGGCAAGAGATGGGGTAGATATAAGAAGGTAATGTAGGCAGGAGAAACAAGGAAAGAGCACAAAATGAAGTTGAGTGTCTACCAACAAAAAAAGACAGGAAGGAAAATAGCTGATTGGAGAGACAGATGAATAGCGATTCCCCAGCCAAAATAAATAAGAAATACTGAAAATAAAGTATGATAATATGTTGTTTCAGCAATCGCTACAGTAATGTCTTGCTTTCATGTGAAACTTTTCATCATTAGGGCTTGGATCACTTTGCAAAGATCTAGATTGTTGTCTGGATTTACGGTGAGGGGAACAAGACTGACTCACAGGACTCAACCTCTTGAATACTACTTTGAGAGTTACTATATTTTACCACAGTAAAAGACACGGCTGATGGTCTGAGGTGTCCCCACTGCACTTCTACGCCTGGGATTCATGGTCTCACTGAGTTAAATGTCATCGAGCAGTGTCTAGTTCTTTGCCTTTTTGTCTTGGAGGAGGTCACCGTCAAATGTAATTGCACTTTTACTTCTCTTACTTGAAAGAGAACAGCCATAATTTTTCATCCAGCTGGACAGCTGTGTCTGAAGAAAACCCCTATCCAATATAAATCTAGGCATTGTTTCTAGGCTTTGTTTCTGGAAGTCAATGAACAAATCTTCTAGTGTGTGCACATATATATACGCATGTGTATATTCTGTGTGTGTACATATACAAATGTTTCCACCTTAAAGGCAGAAGATTGTTTATGTGTCTTTTTACACCTCCACGTACGCTGCTTTTTGGCTTTACCTGAAATGATGGTTCCAGGCTCTGCCTACAAGGTGTAGTATGATCATAGAATGGTTTGGGTTGGAAGGAACCTTTAAAGATCATCTAGTCCAAGCCCCCTGCAATGAGCAGGGACATCATTACGAGGCAACCATTCTTCATGTACATGTGTATGTAAGGTCGAGGTAGGAAAGCTCCTGCTTTCCTCTTACACCTGCAGAGCACAAGAAGTATTCTGACAGGATGTGACCACAATGTTGTTTCCAGCAAAAAATCTCTATTAGAGGCATGATACAACTAGAGTTAGGTAGGAAGCATACCTATGGAAAATAATCCAGAGATTACAGACAGAATGCGAGTCAACAATGTTATGCTGTTGACGAGAAGGAAGATGCCACATGGGAAGGTACAGGGAGGAGACATCTGAAATACTGCTGCTGCTTTGCTCAAAACTCAGCAGGAGTGCTGTGCGTGATTTTGATTGCTGCTCTTCAAGATAGATGTGGGCCCAACAGAGAGGAGAGCTCAGAAGTTCAGAAAACGTGATCTGCAGGGAAAGGTTGACTCAACTGGGGTGAGTGAAATAGGGAACTGGCTAACCATCTTCAGGGGCTGTTTCCTACATCTGCAGCAGATAGCAGGGGAAGTAATGGGCTTGAAGCAGAACAGGAAAGGTTCAGGCTACATGCACAGGCACGGGTTTGCAGTCATGAGGAGCAGGAAGCACTGACACATTGCCTGGGGATGTTAGTGCCATCCTCCACCAAATGCCTTAGAGGGCTGGTTAGATGAGCATCTTTCAGGACTTGCATGTGTGCCTCTGAGCACGGGATGAACTGGATGGCCTCCTGAGATCCTTCTTATTCCTTGGACTTCACGCTCTGTAGATATACATGGGTTCAGTTTTGAACTGAGAAGAAGATCCTTCTTCCCAAGTACTAGGATCTGGCCCGAGCTGCTCCTCCTAACCTGTGTTCTGGTAACTTTCTGGCAGGAAGTAATAAATTTAATTCTATATGGAGAGAAACAGACATCGCTTTTTACAGTTGCCTTGCCTACAAATAAACTGACATTATTTTAATAATGTAATTAGAGTGGTATGAAACTCAATGTAGTAGTTGTTCCTTTCCTAGAAAGAAAAATTTATTATGATTTGTCTGAACTCATTATAGAGTTTAGACTTAAAAAAACAAGTAGGCCCCTCTAAAATAAAAGGGGTTTGTACTACAGCAATTAAATCAGTGTCCAAATCACTTACGTTTAATTGGAATGTGGAAATAACCTGGACAGAAGTTTGCTCAGATCTCAGCAATAACATTTCAAATACATGTGCATAAATTTAACCTGATATTCTGGAGTAAACCAATTACATTGTCTTATTTAATTTAACGAACCACAAAATCGTTACTTCTTGCAATTAAAAAGGTGTATGGGACAAGCAGCTGATCTCTCAAGCACCCTGGCTGTACTTGAGAGAGAAATTTCTTTGACAGGAAACGATGTGAGACTTTTCAAAGCAGTTGCCCAGGCCATTACGAAGTCTGACATTAGAGGCTTCAAGTGATTAATGACTTTGGTGGGTTAACCATAGATTTGTTTGATATCAAACAGCCAGTCTGTGAAAAAACACTAGCAGTGTGTTATTAATTTCTCTGCAGCTCATTCTATTAAAAACTTGCATGGCCAACTGTTCTCAAATACCTGCTGTAGCATGAGTCTAGTGCAGAATGTGTGTTTCTTTTGAAGCAGTAACAATAAGTTGCTATTGTGATCAGTTTTCTTCCTTTGAAGCCATCAGGTGAAGTTTTTTTGACAGCATTTAACAGCAAAGTTCAAGCCCTGTCAGTGAAACATCAGTATAAAAGCTATAGCACAGTGTAGACATTTCAAGAAAATATGGGAAACCTTCATATGCTGGTGGAATACAAGAACATTAGGGTTTGGGCAAAATGGATATCACAACTGGGCAAATACAAAAGAAGTTGTATGTACTATTTCTAGTGTAGCCATCTACAAGGAAGTACCAGGTTCCTACTTTCCTTGGTTCCAGTACAAGACTGCGTGTTTCACTGTGGCATTTTCTTAGCCCTGTGCTAGATGGTGGGGCTTTGCTGCAGGTGTCTCGGTAGTTAAGTGTGGGGTACGTGGGTTTGCTAGTTTGTTTTGTTTAGAAGTTTGCTCAAAATGAATGGTGCCACATTTTTCTGTAGGAGCTTCAAGGAAATCAGAGTAAGTATTTCATGAGAAATAACAGGAAAGTTAAAAGATGGTATTTAAAAAGGAGAACAGTTGGAGTGTTGATCTTCCTTTGCGGAGTAATTGTCCATGGAACATAACCACACAGGAGCAATTTTTCTACTGTCTTGTGATGCTACTTGAGGAGGAAAAAAACATACACTCCAATGACAACCAAAGATATTTTTGGCTGGATAGACACAGATTTAATCCATGTGATTTGCTTGAATAGTATAATTATGATATTAATTTTCATCATGTTGCCTAAATACAAATGCAAGTGCCAGAAACAGAAGACTGAATTGGCAGCCAATGAAATACAGTTAACACACAGGAAATATCTCAGACTAAAGTAATTTACAGATTATGAGAATGAGTGGGAGTGAAGCAGCAAGAGAAAAGGAAAATATAATCTATGAAGATGACAGGAAATCAAATTAAACACAAATTTTACTTCAATTGCATTTTACCAGCTATGCTTACTTTTCCCCCAAGAAAATCTCCTATCATATTAGCCCTGACTCCCTTAGTGACAGGGAATTCAAATATTTCTGGCCATTCTCTGGCATAATGTCCAAAAAAATTCCTCAGTTGCTGAAAAATCCTGCTGTTGTAGGTAAGTGGGGGCTGAAGACACCTGAAGGCTCAGAATGGTCTTAAGACCAATGAATTAGTGAAAAGAATGCAGAGTCACGCAGAGGACAGATAGAAGTGTGTATGGCTGGAATGAAGAGGGGAAATACCCAAGCACTGGTACAGCATCTAAGAGTAGTGAGATTCAGCCATAAATGTTCAAACATCCAAGGACACAAAAGATTGGACAATTAGTATTTGTGGGATTGAGGAAACTTCTGAAAATGTCGTTCTTAGTAGTCTTAGGTGTATGAGGCAGTGAAATATTAATAAAATCTATTTTCTTCCTTAGCTTTCCAGTTTATCAATGGCTATCCAATCTATGTGTCTTATTTCTGGATGGATGGAATCGTAACATGTACAAACATAAATAGGCATATGCAAACATATTGTTGCTATGGGAATTCTTACCTAAAGATGAAAACGCATCCATCTGACTTCATATTTTTTTAACTGTTAAAAAAAAATCTAGCTAACATCTGAAGATTACGCAGCAAGCCTGTCGAGAGGCACAACTGGATGGCTTGCAGAGCAACCAGGAGAAAACATGCTCCTCATGAAAACCAGATTACAAAATTTAAGGAAGACATTGTAAATTAAATGCTGGTCCGCTACAGAGATAACACAGAAGCCAATAAAATAGCAAGTCACAGATATCATGGTAGTTAACTTATTTTTGAAATGTTTGAACTTATGCTTGGGTTAGTTCCTATCATATTAGAAAAATGAGATAAGTGAATAGGTTAGTATACCATTTTACAGTGCTTGAGTGCTCCTACAGGAGCAAGAGGAATGTTCTTAAATGGATAGAACTGGCTGAACCTTGTTACTGGACAGGCTGTAAATACACAAAAAGGTGAATTTGTCACTGTATTCTTCAAAGCTAGCAGTCAGGAGAAAGATTCTCTGAAGATTTTTCTAACAGACACATTGAAAATCAATTTAAACTCTACAAGCTCCTCAATTATTTTTTTTTTCCATACTGTAAGTTATGTTTCAGTTCCTTATGAAATTAGGTAATATGCTTGGTAGAATTTGGTCTACCAGATCCTTGTTTCGTTAGAGGGGTTGATGGGTAGTCAGTTCAGAAATGTCCTGCTGAGTTTTTCTGGGTTTAATGTACTCTTCTTAAGGTTTTATAATGATATTTTAGAGCTACTATGAATCATTTGAGTTGTGAGTAATTAACCCCTCTGGAAATCTGACTCCTAAGAATGTCTCATGTTGAATAATCATAAAATGAGTCACTGATATTAGGCACGTTGGGAATATTTTGAGTTGATCACCCAAAAATTGGAGTCACTGAGCAGATAATGACTCAAAAAACACGTGTATCTGCTTCTCTGATCTCTGTCATGCAGGAAAATAAACAATATTTGAATTAATATAGATGAGTATGGCACTCAAGGCAGAACAGCAAAGGTTATAGTTAAATCCTATGACTGAAATTTTGCCAGACTGCAGCCCTTATTGGTGCTCCAAACTTAGCAATCGTAAAGACTCTAACCCCAATGAATAGAGCATCCTTTGTTAAATCAGTTCTGTGCTGTTGTAAAGTGTTACTTGAAGCTGTACTTTCCTCTTCAGCCTCCAACAGCTAACTTATTTTTGTAAAGCTACAAACATATACAAACAACACTACCAACTTTCCATCTGAGCAATTATCTGCTTATTCAGCATTTATGGATTTTGAAAATCTGCAGAAGAAAAAAAAATGCAGACTTTGCAAGATGTTTGACATCTATAATTATTGTAACTGCAAAACACAGCACACTATTTCTTCCAATAATAGGTCTCAGCAGCAACAGTGTATGCCTCTCCTCCAGGTTTCGGCTGTGGGAAGTATTTTGACAGTTGGATCCACAGTATGTAACTACATGTGGGCAGAGTTGTATTTTCATTTTGGTGTTGAAGAGAGAGCTTTCAAGTGTGCCACAAATCTCGGGCGTATGAGCACATTTTCCTACTAAAAGTCTTTTCTTATGCTCTCCCTCCCTTCAGAGGGAAGGAGGTGGTTGATATCCAGATTTGTACTTAGTAGTGTCACCCTCTGGAAATGCTTCCTCTGCTATTAGTGGGACACCGCAATGTCAAATGTGACTTACTGTCACAAAGCTGCGACAGCTGGGACCGTAAGATAAAATTCCCCTCCGAGCCTTGAGCCTGAGTGCACAGCCTGCACTCCCCTTCAGTCGCTCAGGCCCCTTTGGAGGCTAGCAGCTTAGGCACTGAGCTTGTCTTGGGCTTTTCCAAGGACAGGTTTCATCCATTTCTGGCAATAGCTGCTATAAATCATGACCACTGGAATGGGGAGAGCACCCTAGCAACTGATCATGTTGTAATAAAACCTCTCCGATATACCCTTCCTCTCTTGTTTGGGAATAGAAAGTATGAGATGATTGCACTGACATCCTGCACAGACACCACCAAACCACCACCAAATAACCACTATAAGAGCTGAGAGAGCTCTTCTTATGCTCATGACCCAGAACAGAAGTCAAATCTAAACCCTTCAAGCATAGAAGAAGTTGAAGGCAAGTATCCAGAGAATTCAGCATCAGCTCAGAGAAATCCACCACGGAAGTTCCTTTGTTTTGACTCTCTCTTTACTTGGAGTCACAGGCTCCTTCGCTTTTACACTCTTCAGAGTACAGCCAGCTACTACTTAAGGATTCATAGATAATGTTTTAATTTCCATTTCCTTCTCTGAAAAGACACAATTCCAGAAAGAAACATCCATCTTTTTTTTTCTCGGTTTGTGGTTACAGTGACTATAAATAATAAACTGCAATTTAGAGCTTCCTGGTGTCCTGACATCAAAAAGCTTGGTGGTTTCATGCAGTTTGGTTAAGTGGCCTACATTTCAAAGCTTTTCCAAACACTACTGCGTTGGGAATCTTGTGAGCACAGACTTCCCCATGGTGGTTGAGCAATTGTGCCTACCCAGCTGCAACCGAAGAACATGGAGAAGAGGGAAAATGGAAGTTCAGTTAACCTTCTCAGTCAAGTTTATCTTTCTGTTGTATTTTTCTAAGCTACTTATGATAGGTATTAATATGCAGACCTTATGGGTAGTCACTTCCCTTCCTTTTTGTACCTCAGGCTGAGTATAGCAGTCAGGGGAAAGGGCCGATCTGTATTCATTTGTGGAACAGATTTTATGTGGCACTTCACAGTGCATTTTCAGGGATATCAGGTCTGTTTGAATCTTCAAGTCCGCAAAAGACATCATACTATGCAGGTGATGACTTTTTTTATTTTAACAATTGATTTTGAATGACACTCAATAATGTCTTATCTGAATTGTTTGACATTCAGAGTGTATTTTTTACATGCCTATCTATATTTTGGCCCTTCCAGTTCAGCAGAGATCATGTTAATGATGGTACAACTGCACTTGTCATCTTGGTGTAATGGGACACATTAACAGATGCCTCCTTAATTGCACGTCAAAGATTTTGTTCTTTGCTTCATTTCTGGTGTACGGGCAATAGTCTCATCCTCTCTGAGTCCAAAAAATTATTCTTTGTGCAACAACATTAAAAAATAAGTTAAACTGCTTGATGTTGCGTTTCCCACAAAGTGAATAGGTAGATTGAAAAGTATGTTGTGTCTGCAAAAAAAAAAACCCAACCTTTGTTGATATTTATGTTCCCAGTCAGCTTATGTTATCTATGAGACTCTGCACCACCATCTGGTTGAATTAATGACTTGTGAAACTTGCCTTCTAGATGACACACATCACAGTGTGACATTTTGTAAGACAAAGTAATCCATCTCCTGTGTTTCTTCTCAAGAGAGAAAACCGTTATTTCCTTGCCTTTCAAATGTTTTGCAGAACTAACCTTGAAACAAAGTGAAAGCTGGCCCTCCAATTGTTTTTAAAGGGAATCACATCTGAATAAGTAACCTGAGAAAAATAAGCACGATGAAGCTCCAGAACTGAAGACGTCTGTGCGTCCAGAGTCCATGTAACCTGGCTAGTGCTGGTGGGATCATGGAGTTAATTGATAACTGTGGAAGAGCTGCTGTGGTCTGGGATGCAAAGTACAGCTAAGTTCAGCAGAGGACCATGCAGGTTGTGCTAGTGATGGTTCCCAAGTCCTTGATCACTTGAGCTTTTAGTGATGATGTTGACAACCTCTTTGGGCGATACTGCAGACATCTGTGTGAGGCTGCCTTCCCTCGGAAATCTTCTTAAGTCACAGGATGCTTCTGTCTTCCTTCACTAGCGCTTTGTATTGTCACCCAGCACGAAAAATAATACTTTTTGAAGTTTCATTTCTGTCCTTTGGTGGACAATCTCTGTGCCGAACCTTGCTCTTCATTATATTTGTGAAGAAACAGAATAAACTTTCGTTATTGTTTGCCCATTAACCAAACTTTAAATTGTCTGCCTGGGTCCCAGTGAAGTGATGCTGCATAACTTTAGAGGCCTTAAAAAAAAAAATCCATAATAATCTTGAAGCACTTTGCTAATATCAGCTGTTGGTGCATCCAAGAGTTTGAATTACAGCTTAATTTCTCTGTAATGTGTGTCCTACAGCACTGCAGTAGGCTTGAAGAAGCCTCTGTTAGAAATCCAGCTCAGTCATCAATCAAATCTTTTCAGGTCTTTGCCTCTGTTTCCCCTGTTAAATGGGGATAAGGGTAATGTTAACTCTCTTCTGGAAGAAAACAACTTCCGAGACCTACTTAAAAACGCTAGTGAGGTACTGGTTCTAGTTCCTGTGCATAAATGTTACTGTATGCATATTGTTACTGTACACAAGTATGTTTCAATTAATATATTTGGAAAAACTCTTCTGAGCCAGCATGTAAATTTTGCCCTAAATATATGGGCTAATGGAAGCTTGGCTAATGGGAATCTGACACACAACCCTAACTCTGCAACTTCTGCACTGTTTCTGCACCTGAAGTCTCATCCAGCCGGGCTGTTTCATTTCCCATCACTGAAGCCTTGCCTTTTGCTCTGTTTTAAGTCAGGTTTCCATTTCTACTGTGCATGCTGGATCTGTTTTTACCCATGGTCCTGCACCCTTCAGAGCAACAGGTCATGCTCAGGGTCTAAGCGCTTGCCAGAGGAGGCCACAGACAGCGACAAAGTTTGTGAGGCTTCCTCTTAAATGCTCATCTGTTTAGGCTCTGAGGGTTGAAGCCATCCTTGCTGAAACTTCTCTTAAAACACATTTCTGCATCACCTTTTTTCTCCTTAGAGGTGGACAGCTGAACAGATCACATAATCTAGATCTACTGTCAATTCTCAGCTAGTCTGGGAAGCAGAGGGGGACTTCTGATACCTCACAAATTCATGTTTCTTCCTAACAATAGCTAAGGATCATTTGTTACAGGAAGAAAGGATACAGCAACAACATCAACAAGCTTTTTCCTCTCCTCTGCTTTTCTTCCATACACTTCATCCTAGTCTAGAGGGATTACTTCTTGTGAGACCAAATTTATTATGTCCCTCTCTATATCAGACATGACCTTCTCATGAACAGGCATCCTTAAACAATGCTAAATTATGAATGATGGCTTCCCGACAGCAACAGCTCAGATCGAAATTTCAGCAAATGTCAGACGTGAGGTCAGAATCTGTTTGAGTCCCCAAGGAAAAGGAACTCCACTAACAAGGGAAGTGCCTGCTTGCTTAAGAGATGCACTTGAAGTCTGTGTGCATGTGTATGTGCGTGTTTCATTGTTACTTTCATACGCATGTTATTTCCTTTTTAAATAGTGCATAATAAAATAGGACCCCTCCCGACACAATATTTTTGGTGTGGCAGTTCTAATACGCAATTGATACTAATCTAGCAAGTCCCTTACTCTTCTGAGTAGCCCTTCTCTTTGTGAGTAAACCTCTAAACTTCAGCACAGATTGCTCCCGTTAGTAAGGACAACTCTTAGAGCCACACAGGGGTTCAGGTTCACTGCAGCATGTTCACAGGTGGTTTTCCCTATGGGAGAATTCAGAGAAGCTGCCGAACTCATCTGTCTCCAGTAATGTATGTTCATGTGTGCATTGTCAATTTTTTTTCTCTACAGCTTTACAGCTATTCTTCGTAATTGATTTCTCAGTTTGGAGGAAGTATGCTTTATAATCAGAGCTGTTCTAGGCTCTGATGCTTTTTGGTAATAAGTGTTGTGGTGGTCTGGGCTGGAAACAGATTTTTTTTCCTTCTGTTACAACAGGCCAGACCTATTGGACCCAATTGTGCCTAAGGTCAAACCCTTTAAGGACTGTAATAAACTTATTGTGATTTATGGATGCATCTACTTTTGTTGGATAAAACTATACCAGTTGTGTGAGTATCTGTATTATGGGTGTGAGAGGATGATTTGAATGTGCAGCGTGAATAGATATGTGCTGATTTTGAAAGGGAGCTTCTTGTAGTGCCCATGGCAGGAATTTCACCCAGGATTTCACTGTACTTCCTTACCTTCACCTTACTGGTGCTCCTGCCCATCCACGTCTTTCATAGGCATGTTTACGTATATTAAAACATGCTAAAGCTGTATCCTGAAGCCAGTGCTGCGTAACAGGTCTTTATGGCTCTCCCAGAGATACTGTAATGATGTACAGAGATACTGTAATGTTGTACAAAGTTGTCAAAACTTGCCTGTGCTCCTCCGTTTTATGAGAAAAACTTTTTTCCATGCAAAACCAAAAAGCAAAGTGCCTGGGGCTAATGGCTTTATACGGTCCATGTTGCTTACACTTGCGTGTTTTCACTCGTTCTTGTTTCACCTTGTTACCAGCTAATATCACCGGTCACATAAAAAGATGTTTGGAAAGTCCTTTCAACACTGCTCATAAGAGACGTTCTCTGTTTTAGAGAATGAAATCTGCCTTTGATCAGTAGGATCCTTTTTTTCCATTTTATGCTTCTTCCTTGTGCATTCTGACTCCTCTCTGCAGCTGGAAAGATGACTGTAGACATAGTCACAGTAATGGTATTATTACAGCATGACAGCTGAGGAACAACGATGTGGCAGAATTCGTAAGGCAAAGTAATATTTTTTTTTTCATTGGCCAACTGATACAGCCAGGTAAAAACAGGTTACCTTTTGGACACCGTGCCTTTACCAGAATATTAATCCAATATTGTACTTGGCTGTAGTTATAATTCTCCCACTCCAATAGGATTATATAAAACTGTCTGTCATATCAGGGGCTTAAAATGCTTTATCAGTGAGAATACACATTTGTTGGTGGTTTTAACAGAGCTGCAAAGTACATCCTGATAGGGAGAAGCATTATGGGAATTTGCCAACAGGTCTTTGTATGGGCATCTGCAGATCCATTCATAAAGGCATTCGCACTGTTTGTGTTATTCTTACAGAGTGAGATTTGGGTGTCAGTTTTTCAAACTGTATCAATAGGAGGAGTGCAGGGAAATCAGCCTGTTCAAAGGTGACACCACACAAAAGCTGACCTACAATAATATCTGAGGCAGGCAACGATTTCTGAACATTTTGCTGTTGTACATTTGGTCAAAACACATACCAAAGGAGCACGCGGTATTTATAGCAGTGGGGAATAAGGGCTGCCATTCGACACTAAATACCAATTGCAGGTTTTTTTCAGCTCCCTTCTCCCCTAGAAAACAAATCCACCCTTCACAGAGACTCTACTAATGGAGCATGAAATACTTGCAGAACTGAGGGCACAGTGTAAAGCAAGGTATTTCAGTCTGGTGGTACCTGAGTGTGTTTGGAAGATAACAGATTTACCCTGTAGGTATACAGCACGATAACGCTCTCATCAACTGGAAGGACGCTGTAGCCTGAAAGCTGATTCCAATGCAACTCCTCTGCTAAATTCTGCAGAGCAGAAAGTGAGTGGGATGCTGAAGTGGAGGGGAAAAGCCCTGTTATTTTGGAAGTGAGAGGGCTTGAAAGGGAGCAAAGACAGAGTACCAAAGGATGTGGGTAGGAGTACAGGATTCTCTAAACAAAAGTAGGCAAACACTGGATTTTTGGAAGGATGCAGCTCAGGTCTTCGTGCACATTTTGGGCTGGGGATAAGGGAAAGAGGAGGTCCTGCTTCACAGCACGTGGAAAAGGTCCTTGCCCTGCTCTCCTGAGCTGCAGCGGCAGCGCGAAGCCGCTGAGCAGAGCATCAGCTCCAGTGGCAGGGGCGGAGGGGAACCACCAAGTTGGCGGAGCAGGAGCGTGGCCAGCGCAGGGATGTACCCACCCGCTGGGAAGGAAAAGCCTTGGCGTGGCTGTACTCTTGGCGTTGCTGTGGCGAATAAACAGGTAATAGAAAATGGGAGAAGAGTTCTGCTGATGCATTTTAGAGTGAAGCCGGGAACGCCACAACGCTGTTTTCTTTCTGATCAGTGGATAGTCATGCTATTTCTTCTGAGTGTTTAAAACACACGCTATTCCATGTTCTCACTTGTTGCTTTTCTCTATGCAGCTTTTTAAAGGCATCTCTCAATAACAATTTTTTTTTTTTCTGTAGTGGGGCTGCAGATGAACAGCTAGCCTTTCTGGCTGGGGATCTTACTTGGGACCAAAATAATGAAGATGAGGTTAAATCTCTCCACTCAAGTTCTCACTAAAATGGAGTACAACGGAGAAGAATCGTGCCTGAATTTCAATTTTCTGCTTCGATTTCAAGACATGGATTGTTGATCACTACATCTCTACATCTTCTCAATGATTGCAAACTGTCACTGAAGTACTGAAGAGTATTTGCTTGCAAGCAAGATTCATGTTTGGCAGTTTATTCTTACCTTCCATTTATTCTCCACCTGAAACCGTTATCCTCAGCGGAAAGCATCGGTGCACTTCTCTTCAGGGCTCACTGACGGAGGGAAAGGACAGAGACTGATAACGCTGCCTAGAAACAGATTTGACTACAGAGTAAAAGACCTGGGTTTGAGCTTGTCCTGGTGTATCTGTAGTTTCCACCTGTACGAGAGCAGGAGGAGGCCAGGCATTTTCAGTTCTCCACAACATGTCAGTAGCAACATAACAAGCTCTGCCTCATCTCTGTCTTGATTCACCTGGCTCCTTGCAGGTGGCAAGCAGGACACCGTGATGGAGTTACTGCCATGGCACTAGGCAGCCCATGGACTGTTATAAATGCAGTGAACAACCTGGGGGCTTCATGCTGAAATAGATTCAGAAAAAGAAGAGGAAAGCCATAGGAATATCTCACAGGTTCACAAATAACAGATATCCCAAAATCTTGTGTCTCATTTTGCAAGAGTAAAAGCCCTTCATTAAATAAATAATCCCTCCCTATGTTACTTGGGGAGGGATTACATTACTGAAGAATTTAACAAATAATTGTATTGGTTTTATTTCGACTTACTTCATTGCAAGCAGTTTCAACAGTGAAAGAATAACAGTCATTCCTACTTTCTCTTGGTCTTTTCCACTTTCTGGTTTCCCAAGCAACACCGAGCCCCTGGTTTGTCTCTCTTCTCAGCTAAAGGTAAGCAAAGAGGCAGAATTTAATCTGGGGTACAGTTTAGCACATTTCAATCCTTTTTTTCCACTTTTTATGAGTCTAGCTAACTACATTTTGAATTAGTCTCCAGAGACTGAATGCTTCTGCTTGTTTTTAATAGAGGTAACTGAATAGGTTTTGGTTTATTTTACTGTTGGTAAATAGCTTTCTCACTACAATGAAAATATTTATCCTTTTCAAAATATTTCTTTTTTGTCAGAGGTTGGCCAAAATGCCTACCTCAATTTCTTTTCCCATTTTGTCTAGAGAAAACAGCTCTAATGCTCTAGACAGCTCCAGCGTATCAGATATGAATGAAACCAATATTTCTTATGCAATTACAAGTTTCTGGCTTTTTTTTTTAATTCATCAGACACCATCATGTTGCTATTCTTTTTGTCAGTGTATATTTCTACACAGCAACACACTAGGAAAGAATGTTTTTCCTCCTCTCAAGCACCGAAAGCACATTTTGATTTCCAAGACGTATTTTACTGAGAACTCAGTATCTGTTTGGGATCTCTAGCTGAAAATGCCGTATAAACAGCCAGCTAGTATTTATGATTATTTTATTGCTACCTTATGGTCAGGACATATTAAACTAACTGTGTCAACTTCCTTCATGCTTTCCCTCCTTCACCCAAAACTTTTTTCAAAGCTTCCTTCAATCGTTAGTCCAGGGGAAGTTCTGGACATTTGGAGAAAGAGCTGTGGAATTTGAAGTCGTCTGTTTTCAAACTCAAAAGTTGTTTGACTGAATCTCTAATTGCTATGGCGAGACTCTTAAACCACAGATTTTTCTTTTGCCCCCCTTTGCTAGGTGAATAACTACTGACGTTCATCACTGTGCTTCGGACTGTTTTAGCAGGTGAGCTCGGTACTAATTCCCTCTCCATCACCCACCATGGTCAACAACTCGCTGCAAGGCGTGCTGTGCTGACGTGCCTTGACTCAGGCAGAGGCTACTCTTTGTCTTGAAAGGCCGCCAATGACTCCT
The DNA here is from genome assembly GCA_013401315.1 of Balaeniceps rex. Classification (NCBI taxonomy): domain Eukaryota; kingdom Metazoa; phylum Chordata; class Aves; order Pelecaniformes; family Balaenicipitidae; genus Balaeniceps; species Balaeniceps rex. Next base: position 27,252 of record VYZW01012912.1, read on the forward strand.
TGCTACCTTGGGTCTCCCAAGTCTAAAGCACTCAAAGCCATCCCTTAACTGCCACTCAACCCTGAAAGTGCCCAAAGTAGCCAAGACTGTGTGCTCCTGAAAGTCTGGAAAGAAGCTGGCTACTAACTCATACAAAACTCTTCCTAGGGTTTTGTGGGTGTCCGCAGAGTTTCTCAATGGGTCTGATAGGTGTGCCTGAAAATGCTGAACACAAACTGATGGTACGAGCCCAGGCTGAATTTGCCTTTTATGCACTAGCCAGGGACTAGAGACTGGTCTCTGGAATCAGGCACTGCCTCAAATCCTCTCTGAGAGAAGTTGAACACGTCTCCCATGTTTCAGCCTACCTGATTACCGCAGAAAGGTGCTTTCTACTGCTGGAGTCACTCTATTGGCATGAAATGATCACACTCTCTGCTGATTGAGGAGGGCTGAGGGCCATGCATGTGGCACCCTCATCCTGCAGGGCAGGCAGTGGGTTCCGGATGGGAAGCCTGAGCTGGCATCACCTCAGGTGTGCAAGGCTCATGCTGCTGCTTCTTCGCTTGTGGGTGGCCTCTCTGCCCACTGCTCCTATGCACCGAGCACTTCAGTGATAACCCCAGCTGGGCTGGGACGCCCCATCAACTGCCCGCGTCCCACCTGAGGGTATAATCCCCAGTGTATTTTCTGCAAAGACCCAACTGAGCTGGTGGGTACACACTGACATAGAGCTGCTGCTTTGGTACCGGTGCTGCTGGCTGGAGCACGCTCCTCTTTTAGGTTTACCGTACTCTCCCCCTCCCCCCCCCCCCCCCTTTCTTCGTTTTCCAACAAAAATTTCTCACATNAAACAATATCTTCATAGGATGTACTTTGACCGTGCGGGCACGGTGATCCCGGCTCCCAGGCTCCTGACTTGAACCCGGGTGTGACCGCGGGGGACCCGTCAGGCGCGAAGCGCTCCCGCACGCCCCGCAGGGAGACGGGGAGCGGGGACAGAGCGGAGACGGTGCGGGGACGGAGCGGGACCGAGGTCGCCGCCGTCCGCGGGCGGGGGGCCGGTGTCCGCCAGGGCGCGCTGGAGGGCAGCGTGGCCGCCGCCGGGACCCGCGGCTGCCGGGGGAGAAAGCGAGGTGCCAGCGGCGCTGCCCGCAGGGACGAGCCCGGGCCGGGACCTCCCGTCCTCCGCCGCGGCTCGGCTGGTGCCCG
>VYZW01012912.1:28793-96527 GCA_013401315.1 Balaeniceps rex
GATGCCGGAGCGCGGCCCCGCGCCGCGGCGGCGCTGCGGGAGGAGGATGGCGGGGCTGGCGTGGAAGTGGCCGCGCACCCGCCTGCCCGTGGGGGCCAGCGCCCTGGGCGTCTTCGTCCTCTGCTGGCTCTACGTCTTCCCCGTCTACCGGCTGCCCGACGAGAAGGAGATCGTGCAGGGGGTGCTGCTGCAGCAGGGCAAGGCGTGGAGGAGGAACCAGACTGCGGTCGCCCTGTTCAGGTAGCGCCGTGCGCGGCCCAAGGGCAGCCGGGGACGGGCAGCCGCACGAAGCAGCGAGCAGCCGGGCGGCGGGAGCCCTGCCGGGCGCCCTCCCCGCCCCGCCAAGCCCCAAACTTTATTTTTTCTCACCCGACCCTTTGTTTTTTCCCAGCGGGCGAGGGGCAGGTAGGGCCCCTCTTGCCCAGCAAAACTTTTTGCGTGGCTCTGCTGCGGGGGGAGGAAGGGGCTCGGCGCGGGGGATGGAGGCTTATTTCCCCTCTCAGGGAGATAAGCCCATCTTGGATGCCTTTCCTCGGAGGGCTGAGGTTTCTGAGGCTTGCCGTGTTGCCTGCACAATAGGATGCTTCTGGCTTGCTGGAGAACAGCTGTACCGGCAGCCCCTCTGGCTGCTAACAAAGCCAGGGGCTCCGAGCCCCGCTTCGCTTACTGACGGTGACCGCCTGCGTGCTGCCAGAGAAAGCTGAGCTTGTGGATCTCCTTGGGACGTGTAAGGAAAGGTTTGCGTGGATGTTCATTTGTGTCAGCATCCTCGCTCCGAGGAACACTTTGGAAGCTCCGCGCTGGTCCTTGGCTCTCTGCAGTTTATTATAGAAACCACGTGAAAAGGCACCTTTTTCTCTTCTTTTCTTCTGACGTGGCTGGGAAATGGCGATAATCCTTGGAGCCCCTTTCACCTTCCCCAGCTGCGCAGGAGAGGAGGAATGTTGCAGTCAGGGTGGCACATTCGATAGCGGTGGAGAACCAGGTCCCTGCAGTGGGGAGGATTTTTTTGAATGACCCTGGCTTAAAAGTGCGTGCAGTGGAGATTTGCATCCCCTTGAAAATTTCTCACATGTCTGGGTAAAATACAGACAATTGGAAGAGAGACCGATTTCCCTCCCTTTCCTGGAGGAAAGCTGGGTTTTCTCCCTATCCTCTAAGTACTAAATGAAAGGTCAGAGTGAGTGGTAATCAAACTGCCTGCAAAAAGGCCCTCTTTCTTTAGTAAGTGCTAGAATGAATCAGATCCAAATTCCAAGGGACTTCTTTTCCTTTTCTTTTCTTAAAGTGGTGTACAGCTTTACGTGATGTTTTTCAGTATTTTTTGAATGCAACTCAACTTGCATTTGTCATGAACTGGAGCCGGCATGTGATCGCTTAATGTGATCTGCTGGCATAACAGAAACTTTACAGCTCTTCAAAAGCACGTTCTTGCTTTAGCCCCTGAAGCTGGCAGGAATATAAGCAAGGAGAGGTGATAAGCGGACGTGTGTTAATATCGTCTCATTGGGTAGGCCTGGAAGAAGTCCTCCCTTTAATACAGAGCCAGCAATAAGGTACAGATGCAGGATCCTTTTCCTAAAACACTAACACTAGGCTGGTCTTCTCAGATACTAATTCATCTTGATGCTGTTGTGCCACAGATTCCCATTTTTGGGGGTGGATGAATCCAGATTTTTAAAAAATTACCCTGATAGGTGATGCAGGAAAGGGTTTGATGTATTATTTTTCATGTTTGTAAACCAAATGTTGTTTGAAGATTGATAACGCTGCTGCAGCTTCAGTTTAAAAAACAGTTTTTAGACCATTTCCACCACATGGTTTAGTAACAAAAACTGTGTGGCTCGTCAACGATTCCACTTGCCCATATGTTTTTCCACTCCCTAAGCATAGTGATTATCTCAGAGATGCTATTGAAGAGAGTCTCTTGCAATAAAAGGAGCTATTGTTTCTTGTCTGTGTCTCTTGATGAGTTGGTGCAGCGCTAAATACAATGAGCTTTAACTCCATCTGCTTCAAAAATAAAGTTTTTAGGAGGAAATGTATGCTGGAGATATGTAGTGAGTATACCGTAATATTCAAATAATTGTGACGTAGAATGCTATTTTTGCTGCGTAACTTTGCTTCTCTTAATATCGGTAGAAGGTTATGAAATTGAAGTCCGTGTCAGGTAAGCTGCTGTATATTGTGAGGTGATTAACAGAAACAATGTCTCGCTCTTTGCTACGGTCCTGCTGTCTCTATGCAAGAACGCTGTAAAAGCTCCAAGTTTCGGTTTCTACTGGAAACTGCCTATGAATGTGAGTCTCTGTTTTAACTTGGAAGGAGGCATAGAGCTTCACACAAATGCTGCATGTGGACTTTGAAGTAATATGGCTTTCCATAATATCTTAATATTAAGTGGGTTTGAATATATTATTAATATGATATTATTTAAGAATGACATTAATTGCCATTCTTCCTAGCCCTCCTGCAACATTCTGGTTACCAAACAATTTGGTTTTACTCAGTTTTGAAGAATAAATTTGAATTTATCTGTGCTAAAAATCTATATGAGAAAGTGCAAACTTTCACATTACCGCTTTGTATAATATGGTGACATTTGTGGTACTGTACAGGTGTTTGAATAGCCAGGTTCTTGCTACGCAGAGAAAACATCTGATGGTTTTGTATCCTTCTCCTCCTGTAAACTCACTGGACTCCTATTGCTGAAGTAGATTATTGTCCCCAAGTAATTAACTTGATCAAAACATATTTTTCAAACCTCAGAAGTGCTATTTCCCCTTTGCCTTCTGTACCTGGATCAAAGACAACTTCACTAAGTAACTTAGCAAGGGCAACGAAAACGTCTGGGGTAATTTGGGTTGAACCCTGGCAGCCAAGTGCCCATAACTCCTCAATCTCCACTGCTCCTTCCTCCTCCTCTCTGTACAGCCAGAAACCTCGTGTAAAGATCTGACCCATGTAAACTCTTGCTTATGCAAGAAGCTGGACTCTCCTCGTGCTTGTGGGATGGTTTACATGAGTGTTTTGTGTTTGAATATGGATTTGTGTAGTTGGTTTTCAAATACAAATACCTGTGGAAATAGCCAAGGATTGCTGCTTTTGAGGTGTGTGTTGCCTTCCTGCAGCTGTGAGTAAGGACAGTTTGTGGGAGTAACAAAATGAGCAGGATTAAGCCTTTGACTCTGGTGTGAGTCTGTGTTTAAAGCCTGGTCTTAGCCTTGACTCTGCATACACGGCTTTGGTGAGTAATCCTGGCATGATGAGTGCGCTGAGTCCCGCTGCCAGCAGTGCAGCGGGTGTCTGTGCAAGAGCTGCCTGGGTTCTTAGATGGAAGGACAGATCCTGAAAAGCCTGAAGAGACAACTGAGGTTATTAAAAGAGCTCTTGGTCCAAATCCTTTCCTCCGTTCAGTAGCTTCCTTTGAAGTCCGCAAATTCCAGGTGTTCGGAGTTGAGCACAGCCCAATAGCAAGCTGTTGCTATTAGCATCCTTTAAATTTCAAGACACTAGTGGCTGGGGTGGTCAAACTTTCTGCTGTGGAAACATCTTCTCTCTGACAAATACTGAATAATAGTCTGTCAGTCAGATGGTAAACTGCTTGATCTTGAATTACAAAGTGGTCAGAATAGGAATGAGACTGTCATTAGAGTCACTAATGGCTAACATGTCTAATTTACCTACAGTATAGTGGCTTGTCATCCTCTGGAGGTGGTTAACGTTATTGCGCCCTAATTGTTTTTGCAGATTGCTTAGGTTTATTTTTAAGGGCCTAGTGCTGCTTAAATTATTTAGGCAAAAATGTTGTTAATTGCTGTTTGTTATTAGTGAAGTAAATGATATGCAATAATACCTTTAGGATGATTTTATTTAAAATTATTGCAGTTGATTAAAGGCAGAGCTGGATCCTTTCATCTGCCTTACAAGCTCCATACAACCACAAATCCCAAGCTCTGTATGTTTATCTGACACTTCTGCTTCATTTGTTGCCTGGGGTGGACCTCCTGTGGGGAGTGAGTATGCTTGTGGGGGCAGTGGGCTTTTGACTGTCAGCACTCCCACCAAAAGGGTTCGATGGCGATTAGTGACTTAGGTTAGAGGTTCTTCAGGAAAAGATGGGACAATCTCATCTGCAAGGCAACAGAAAATCCATGCTTGAGATTCAGGTTGTGTTCTTGCTTCTGCTGCAGCAGTTTTGTGTGATGCTGAAAGGTCACCTAGGGTTTATTCTGGGGGTGGCTTGGTTGAGCTAGTGGCAGATGTCTCCTGTGAACTCACTGTTTGTGACCTGCCTCCAGTCCAAAGCATCTGCTGCAACTTGGCTCTGCTCCCCAGTACTGTCCCCTCTGTCCCTAGAGCCAAACCGGCCATGCTTATCTTGGCAGGTGGCTTCTCCCGTCTTTTTTCATCAGGTTTGGCCTCTTGTGCATTTTCCAGGGACCAGAGAGGAGAAGCTACTGGCCTAAAATCGAGGTCAGTGGCTGAACTGGGCAGAAGATCCAGACATGGTAGACTCTGGTGCTTGCAGTGTGGGTGTGGGCAGACTGTGTGAAGCCTCTTTTAGTGTTAGCTTTCGCATGCCTTGCAAAAATAATGCTCTGTCACTGCTATACGCCGTGCCGGCAGGGGTCTTCCCACTCTAACCTTCTCTGCCAGCTGCTCTCTGCCAGCTGTTAATGTCTGTACCTGGAGTGCAATCACAACAGGCGCCGAAGAACATCCCCTCGTGCAAATAATTTTTCATTCTAGATTGTATTAACACAGAACTAGAATTCCAGGTCACTTCCCGGTCTGGGTAAGACAAATGCTATTGCCAAGTCAGCGAAAGTTTCTTTAGTTCAGATGGCTTTTTTCCCTTCTCTTTTGATGTGAGCATTGCAAATTACATGAGCGTTGCAATCCTTCCCGGGATATTTCAAGGCAAATCTGAGATAAAACTTCATATTGCTCAGTTTGACTAGGTAGGAGTTTTGCCCTGTTTAAACAGCTTTATCGGATACTGAATTATTCCTGCTTCTTTTCACTGAGACATGTGAGGAGTGGTGTTAGGATTAGAGCTGGGAGATGCTGGATTAGATTAGTTCTACCTCTGTGGCCCATGAAGCCCTGCCCTGAAACCACCAGATATGCTCAAGTGTTGTGCGTTGGCAGTGGCCAAATCCAGCTTATTTTGCTCTCCTGAGTAGGTGTCACTACTGCCTGGCTGTGTTTTTAACTCAGTTGTTAACATTTTGAATGACTTTTTTTTGGTTGTATTTGCTGCATTGGTGATAATTGGGTATTTGTAATTTGTAGTTTCTTGGTGTCTCCAGCTGAGATGGGAAGTTGTTTTGGTGAAGAGGTACAATTTGAAGAGCAGGTTAAAGGTGAGAGGAAAGAAATGTTCTTATTCCATTTTATTATTTGGAGGCTGTGATAAAGAAAGCAAGCTGTAGAGAGGTCTGGCTCCATATCTTCAAGGTCTTAGGTGTCTTTGGGTACCTAAATTACATGAAAACAATGAGAATTAGTTATCTGAGTTAGCTCATGGCATCTTTGCAGATGAGGGCTGTGGTGGCAAGATAGGAATTGACTTAAATTCCTGAGTTCCAGCTCATGGTATCCTCCTCCCTTGCCTCTAAGTAGCATTTTCTTACAGACTTTGATTCCGCCTTCGTCATGGAACAGACCGTCGAGATCCTTATTTCTAGTATCTGCTCTTGCAAAGTTTTGGATTGCTGCTTTACTTTGAATTTGTAAAAACTCCAGTGCTGCCAGCATTTATGGGAGGGTGTAGCCAACTCCCTGAGGCTCTTTTCCTGTTAGCTGGGAGCATCGGAAGGGCCAGAGCCAGGCACTGGGGAACAGGAGGAACAGAGACTTTGCTGGAATTTAGGTTACCCGACTAGGGCCCCGAAAGTCTGGTATGTACATACACAGACACTGCTGGATGTACGTATTTTCACATCTGTGCTTTCCCTTTTTCTGCCTTGTAGTGGATGGAATGGGCACTGAATCATCCATACAATATAGTAACTGGTGATTTATTCCTCTACTTGTAATTCTCATCTTCAGAGCAGGCAAGAAAGTTACTCCTGTTTGATGTGTGTTCCATGACATATATAAAAAGACCTATTTTTGAGGCTAGTTCCTACTAGGTAGATGCATGGAAAATGAATTGTATTTTCCCCTTTAGAATTTATCCTCCCACAGTGAGGATGAACCTCACTGAACTGAGGAGGCTGTTTGGGCTGCAGTGTTCTGTTCCAGTTTTCTAAGCACCAAAAACTACTTAATTTTAAATCTTTGTATATATATTAATCTTTTTCTATATGCTGCATGTGGTTCCCAAAATGCAAGAAAATTGTTCCTAATGTTAAAGCACTTTAACATAGCTGCATGCAGTTAAATTCATGCTGAAGCACATTAATCCATATTATGTAGTATTTGCAAACCTCAGTGGAGATTCAGGTTTTGTCGTGTCACAATTTTTACATATAGAAGACCAGAGACAATTCTTCTGCCAGGTCTTGGAATCTAAACTGATTAGATAAACAGAGGGTGGGGTGGGACATGGCACTGATAAGTCGCTTAGCCCTAGCATAGTCTTTGTCTGTAAAGTAATTATTACGGAAGCTCTGCTTCATGAAGAAGCTGTGCCTGTTGCCTTGACCTTAGTGGTATTTGAAATTTTTAACAAGGTGAATTACACTGTGGAGAACAACATCATGGCTTTAACCAGGATTCTGGAGGTCACTTTTCCACTGCTCTGTTCAGGAGAAAGGTGAGGGCTGTGAAATTAGGTTGTTATAAAACATTTTCTGGCCAGCAGAGTGGTGGGTTTTTTTGTTGTGTTAAATCAACAGATTGAATTATTTCGACTTCTCCTATTCCAACTGCCTGGAAAATGCCCTCCTGAGTTTCTTGGTTTAGAGATTCTCTTTTCAAGTGGAGATGTGGCTACAATGAGGCTTTTAAAGCTGCTGGAAATAGCTGAATAGAAATGGTTAACTTTTTTGTCTTCCGTGTTTGCTGTGAGCATAATTTCATTTCCTGAACAACCATTTTGTTTATCTTTCCCCCCCCCCCCCTCTCTCCCCCTCTTCTGTTCTTAAGTCTATTCCCATTCTTAAGCTGCTTGACGTCCTCCTTGGCTTTCAGGGGACCCCCAGAGTCTTTGGGTGGCTCCTTTTATGATTATGCAATGAGCGTCCATAGCAGTGATGTAAAGAACTTGTGTGAAATTATTTACGCCTTTATCTCCCTCCCCTACTGAGTTGCCAGTCGCCTTCTTCAGAGTCCTGCAGCTCCCACTGATGCTCGGGGCATCTGTCGTTTTCCATCCTTGACGTGCCAATTGTTGCCTGTCAGGCTTTCCAGGTAAACTGCAGACTTTGCCTTAATGTAGTAGCAAGATGAAGTCTCTACTTATCAGGTCTCCTCTGCTCTGAGGATGCACAGCCAGCTTTAATTTAAAAGCTGCTATATAGATCGCCTATATTTTAAGGAGCGCTAGGAAAACGGATCAGTTATTTTTCTTGCTTTCCTGTGGGAAAACTTGCTGTGCCTATTTCTGGAATGGAGTGGCCATCACTGTAATAAAGGAGTAACGGCTTTGTATTTCCTGTCAAAGATGAAAGACAAAGAAACAAAACTTTTTTTTTCCTCCTTTTCCCCCCAGTGAAGAGATTTTTCCTGTGTACTCTGTCTTGGCCGAACGCCAGCTCTGGTAATGCTATTTCGTGTACTGCAGTGTTTGGAGTGTCTATTGTATACAATATTCCACTCGTGCTGTCATGCTGTTGGTCCCGCAGTACGGTATGTCCCAGCGCAGGGTGATGAAGTATCTACTGCGATAGGTAGTACTCAGAAGTGCCACAAGAGTTGAGAACCAGCCCAAAAAGCTCTCAGATATGCAATGAGGGGGTGATGCTGAAGCCAAGGCTCACCGATGCCTGCCTCTCTCAGTGAAAATTGTTAAGTCTTAGGCTTAATGGCAATTGGGATGAAGATCTCAAGGTACTCAGCTGTGTTTGAATCTTTCTACTTTTGACTGTCAGGGGAGACTTGATTCTGGTTCCCCAGGTACTTTTATATAGTGAAGGAAATAGAGTTATAAAGGAAGTTAAGGAAATGGTGTCTCCATGACATGGTTATCTGTTGTAACTGAACTTCAGGTCTAGGTCACCACTGAAGTCAGTAGGGAGTCCTGTGAATAATTACTAATCTGTACAGAAATTATCTTTTATACGGTGCCATAAGCTTGCAGAGAGACATTCCGTGCTCTGAAGGATTTTCAGTCCAAGAATGTGTGTAGTGAGATTTATCCCAGCTATGCAGATTAGGAATTTTGATTAATGGAGTGGGTTTTCCCTCTGTTAGTACAATTTTTAATGTGAAGAAATACCTGGGCTATTTGCTAGTGACAGGCTGCCTGAATGTTCACTGGAAGAATGATTCAAATACTTGTGCTGAGGGTTTGGCGGGTACTGGTCCTTCTTGCTACTGGTACCTGGAGGTACTAGCTTACTACTTGTAAATTCCTTAATGCTTTTATGTAAATTTTTGTCTTCTTTCCATGGCTTCCACTGGAGCATTAATCTATTTAAAAGGGAATAGAATAGGTCTTTATTCCGTATATAGTATTCACTTGAGATGAATCCCTGTTCCTGGATAGTAACTTACAGTTTTACTTCCTTTTCCCTAATGAGTTGCAATGTTAGCAATGCTTGCATGGTCTTCTTTTTTCTCAATGTTGATAAACTTTTAATTACTAATGGGTAAATATTTTCATTACATTTCACACTCTTACATTTGTCACAAGTCCTCACCAGTATTTAAATGATGGTATGTTACCATTTGTAATAGGTTGTGTGCTCTGTCTGGCTCAGTATTTAAAAGCATGCATGTGGAATCAGACATGTGCCTTTGTGGGGAAAAACATGGGAAAGGATTAACCAGAGCCTGAGGTTAATAAAGAAGCCAAAGAATGAATCTTCAGCTACTGATGAAATGCAGATTCTCTACTTGTGACCACATTTTTTACTCTTTGGGCTAAATGACTGCTTGCTTTAACCGTTGTCCTTCTCCTTTAATGATTCTTCTTTGTTCCCTGTTGTCTCCATTTACCTTATCTTCTATCAAAGTCCCATCTGGAGAAAAAAAAAAATAGCCATCGTAGAGCTTGTGTGCTGTTTGCTGCCATCGCCCTGCTCAGCTGCCTGGTACACGCATTTTCCTCCCCCCCGAGATCTGTCTTGCGTGTTTGGTCTCTGTCATCTCTCACTTACTGAGCAACGCTGCTGACCAGCGGTGCACCCCTCAGCTTCATGCCGTCATGTTCCATTTGCTGGCAGCCCCCAAGCAGCGGTGTTCCCTAATGCCTCGGGTGGTGCCTCACGTGGCATTGTGCTTTGGGCCCTACAGCGTTGCCCTGTGTCTCAGACCCACTCACCCCACAGCACAGGGGTCTTTCGGTCCCCTGCACACTGGCCCCAAGGCAGCACCTCCATGTCATCCTCACGTGCTCCTCAAGACTTCTGCTGCAGTCGTAGGAGTTGGAGGGTGAAATGGCATTTGGCAAGTAGCAACTTTGAGCACTGTGAGAGCTGCTTGTGTGGAATGGGAGGAAATTAGGACCTGAAGAAAGGCAAGGAGGCAAAAAAGAGAAAGGAGGTGTAAGGCTAGTTGGGGAGTTGAGCATAAGTATTTGTTACTCTTTCTTCTTGAAGCATCTTTTCAATTGGTCTTCGTGTTCTCTCAGAGTGAATCTGACCTGTGGGAGTCATCAACTTAGTGTGTTCAGTCTCTGGGTCATGTGAAAGCTTGGTGGGAGCAAGAAAGCTGGGAGCCCCAAGAAAGGTGGGAGCTGCAAGATCTGTGGGCTCTGGCACTAGACTGCAGTGGTGAGTGCTGCAGTAGACGTCCCTAAGTAGTTGGAAGTGTAATGTTTAGGTTGCAATCTTTAGATTACCCTTGCTTGTTTATGGGTGATTTTACTGTCCATCCACTCAGGCAACATTAGGTTCTTATTTGTCTGAGCAAGGTTCAGACTCTTTGCAGTCTCCTGCATTGTGCCATTTACTAGTTAATGGCAATGTAAAAGGCATGAGAATAAATCCATATAGGGTATGGCCATAATACAGGATAGAAAGGAAATGAAATATTCATGAGGCAATAGCAGAGGAGTGCTGCTGGATCAGACGAGAATGGGAATGATGGGGAGAAGTCTCTTACTACAGCTTGCTTGAAGATAGATTGTAGCAGTGCTTGCACAACGATGTGCAGGGGTCCTTGCCTTTCCTGGCCTCCCTCAGGTTGCTGCTCTAGGAGGGCAAGTAGCAACTTGTGCAACTGTTAACCCTGAAAACAAGCAAACAGGGAGCAGACACAAAGGGCTGTGAAGCGGGGAAAGTGTTGGCTTGTTTCTTCCCACGGCCTTTAAGCACAGGGGTAAGAGCAGTGCAGTGAGATCAGTGAGGTGGTGCAGTTCTGAAGCATGAGGATGCTTCTGCGTTATATTATGTAGGATTCTTTGCGATGCATGCTGCTACCTGACATGGGTTAAGACTTTCCAAATTTTCTTCCAAATGTTTGCTGCAAGTGGGGAGTCTAGGTTAGTATGTGTATGTGTGTTAATGGGTATGAGGAGGGTAGCCATTTCTGGAGTATGTGAGTGAACTGTCAAGATGCCTGGAGTTCATGCTAGTGCCTGAATAAGCCTGCATGGGCAAATATAGAGCTAAAGAGCTTCAATCAGTGAAAAGCTATATGTTTCTGTGTGATCCAGATGTTTCTGCAGAGCAACAAGATTTCCAGAAAACTCAGAACAAAGAAAGTTTTAAAAGGCAGGTGAAAAAACAGGGAGAATCTTCAATGAAAGTAACTCATGTCTTGGGCAGGAAAAGGAGGTGAAAAGTGCTTTTCTAGCAAGGAGAGAAAAAAAACTCTGCGGGAGGATCAGTGAGGTACACAGAAAGATCATGGGCCATGCTGGAGCAGTTGATTGCAACCCAGGTTGAGTGAAAAATACCTTTGAAAGAAATACATGCTGGATTTAATTTTTATTTGCTTTTTACTAGACCTCTGTAATTTTTATGCTATTAATTAAGAAATACTGATGGGATGAGAAACTTAAGTCTCTCTACATATGTCTGTCCTGCACTTCTGAAGAGTTATCTGTAAACCAGATAGCTCACCTATAAGTTCTCAGAAAGTTTATACTTCAGCCACAAATATTCCTTGGTTACATGAAGAGGAGTTTAAAATTCATCACTGTGAGGGTCTTAGTTCAGGAGTATTAGGAGACCTTTTGCCAAGGGCCATGATCCCGACTGTTTTCAGGCTCCAGAGCTCTGAGACTCAGCAGTCCAGGGGATGTCCACCTATGAAATTTCACCTGGCTTGGTGATGGTTACTCCTCTCCCAGAGCAAAGCACGAACAGATGCTGAACTATGTATGCTTGCGATTAGGGGCAGTTGATATGACTTGGGGAATGCTACGAAGTCTGCTGTTGCCCACTCTTGTAATGGTTGTGGCAGCTCCTGCAATCAAGTGAATGTGTGATAGTCTTGACTTCGTGGAATAAAAATGAAGAAGGAATTTTTTAGTCCCCATAGCTAAAGTGAAGGGCTTGAAAACTTGAATGGTGGCTTGTGCCCCAAAAAGCAAGTAAAAATCCATTGCGGGTTGTTATTTTTCAGATGCCTAATTTCTGTGCCTTAATCATAGTTTTTGGGGCCTGACTCATGACTTCTAAATGCTAGGGATTGCTATAGTGAGAATTACATATCAGCCTATAATTAGATGCATTTTTTTTAACTAAGGAAACTGTAACAGTGAAAGGAATAGGAGAAACAAAACCAATCTGGGCATTCCTTTATAGGTCATATTATTAATTGAACATTTTGTCTCGGCACCCAGCAAGCATCTAGCACAAACACACTTGCTGAGCCTTATGGACAAATGCTAAACATCTCGAGGGTTTAGTATGCCCAGTTGGATGAAGCAATAAAAATGCACATGAGATATTTATTCTTTCTATCCCACTCCAGTCATTGCCTTTAAATGTTTTAAGCGTATCCAGAAGGGAACAGCAGAGTGTGGAACTTGAGCTAGCTGATCCAAAAATGGTAACAACAACAAAAAAGTAAACCTATCATTAGAGAAATCATGTGTTTTGGTAGTTCTGTTTAGACAACAGAACAAGTGAAAACATTTATCTAGTGTGGTTCAGTAAATGCTAATGGGTCCAGCATGTGATAACATGTTTATTTTTGCCTTGGGTCTTTGATGAGTGAACACAGTGCTTTCTCTCATTTTGTTTTAAAAAATCTGTTTTGTGCTTCACTTGTCAAATAGGCCATTGCTAGTGAAAGTCTTGTACTAAGAGGGTTGAGTTGGTTGTTGTTCCCCACCTAATTTATGGAAATATGTGTTGGCTGGCCTGAGTAGTTATACTGTCAGTTGGTTTTAGAAGTTTAGTACAAATTCTGCTTTCTCTTCTGCTGCAGAACAGCAGATCTACATCATGGAGAAAAGCAGTTACCTCTGCTGGCATGGGGGCAAATGGGCCAGTGGGGTTTCCAGTGGGGTGTGGGCTCTCTTCTCTGTAGCGTAACCAGGAGCATGTGTGTAGTGTGCTTTCACTTAAAATCATGGGTCAGGCTAGATAAGTATGTGCTTGCTCAGGACTGTAGAGCTTAATAAGTTCTTTCTCAAATTTGACTTAATCATTTGGTTTCAGGTGGTGTCTTGTGTGGCTGTGCAGTCTGTCCTGTGAGACTCTTACTCATTTCCACTTAAGATCGATAACTTATTTTGCCTTAGAAAAATTAAAAAGAAATCCTAAAAGTCCTGAGAAGTAAGTTGTTTCCACTCATGAAATGCCCCCAGTCTATAGGTGTTTTTTAAAAAGTTTGGTAACTGCTAGGAACAGATTAGCTTTCAGCAAGTTTAATGAATAAATAGCTAGGCTTTGTCGTTTCATTATCACCTTTCTGGGTCTAAAGTAAATGGGTTGAATGTATCAGGGAGGAAGATCTCCCAAAACACACTGGCTCTGGACTAGGCATCGAGTACATGGACATGATTTAAAAGTATTTTTAAACCAACTTTCAGACAATATTCCTATCTTAAGATGCCTAGTTGAAGGACTAAGTAGGTTGAATGATTTATTTAATGAATTTTTACTTTTATCCTCACGCTTAGCAGATGTCTTGCATTAATTGCTTGAAGGTTTGTTCAGGATTTTTGTTTGCTCTTTTTAGCAGCATCTTTTAAATACTGATACTGTAAAAGACCATAAAACTTAAGAAAGTTGATTCACAATGAAGGGTACTTTGGGTACTCTGGGCTTGTCCTTCCCCTGAGGAAGCTGGTACACCTCCTCTCAAAAGAGTACTAACCAGCATTTCTTTCTTTGTTTATCAAAGTTTGTATGACATTGAGTGTCTCGATAGCAGACCTGCACTGGTCCACTCATCCATTTATTTTAAACTGAAGCAGTTCATGAAGACTCTACTCAAAGTTCTTCTCTACAGCCAGCATTGCTGTAATGTCCTCTCTGCTTACCAGAGGCCTCCTCTGAACACCGGTGTCTGTTGCTGTGTTAGCAGTTCTTTTATGGAGGGATCCATTGCTGGTCTTATGGCATAATATTTGGACCCTCCCAGTATTAGCAAGGGGAAGAAATGTTACAGGTGTGCCGGTGGCGAGGTACCCTTAGGGTTTCTTAACTTCCTTTCCCTTGCCAGGCCCTCTCATCCCTCCCTGCCTGGAGGCCAGGTGGCGGCTGCGGATGCTGTCCCTTGAGAGCTAACTCACAGGTGACATTGCAGGCGCGCCGGCTCGAGAACAACTTGTGCCCCGGTGTTTTTTGAAGCGGATTACCTTGATGCTTTGGATCAACTCCAAAGCTACCTCAGATGTCACTGGCATCTCTTCCCACTTTAAGAGTAAGTTGTTCTGTAAATAGCAGTGCTAATTAGGCTCCGTTTGTGTCCCAGTTCCCTCAACTCCTTTTGTCCCCTGTGACAAGACTGTGGAGCGAGCGGCAGTGGGTGCTGATTGAGCAGCCAGCTGTGCTCAGGCAGGGTGCACAGCTCTGCCAGCACAGGGCTCATAAATTTGGGTCTCCCTTCTGCCCAACTTTCCACAAAACTTGTAGGATCTCAGTCATATTTGATACTTTCCCTCTTCCCTGCTCAAATATTGCTGAAGTTAACCAACAAATTCAGAAGCCTGCGAGGTGGACAGGACAGGTACGTCAGCCAGTGACCTCACTTAAGCTTTGTTTGCCATGCCTATTTAAAACACATCCTTTTCTCCCAGGTGCCCTCAGCATTGCTTGCTGGCTGTCGGAGCCGTGCCTCTCTGGCTTCTTCAGCCTTTCTGGGCTGGGCCAGCCCAGCCCCTGCTCGGCGGGGAGCAGCCTCCTCTTTGTGACTAAGGGCAGGCAGCTTCCTGCGGCTGCCAGACCTCTGTCCTCCTCCCAGCAGGCCTCCCCTGCTGGGAGCCCAGCTTGGACCAAACCATAAACCACAGTGAGCCGTCAAGCCGGGAACAGACAAATTCACGTATTCTCAAGGGCAAGAGTGTGCTCTTTCCTGCCTGTGACAAACTGCGTACAATATTCCTTCTCCCCTCCCCACGTTAGTCTTGTCCTGGTTGCTGGCCTTTCTCAGGGACGGGATGTCTTCATATGTTCTTATTCTTACTTAGAAACTGAGTTTTCTATTGGGAAACATGTCAGAACCCTCTTGTCGGATGAGAGGAAGGGATAGTGGAGTGGGGTACTCCAGAAGGAAAGAAAATATATGTGCTTGGAGGGCAGGGTGGGAGGGGGTGATGGTAAGGTGGTGAGATGGAGGGGCCTTGGGAGGTTGGAAGGGAGGTGGAAGATTGGTAGGGTTTAACACAATAGAGGCAAATAATTTGTAATAGCAGGGGTGCTGAAGAAGAAGAAATATTAAAAGCAGAGAATAAAGTGAAGAAACATTTATGTGAAGCAGTATAGCAGAGAAAGAAGGACTGTAGTTAGGAAATTTGAGAACAAATACGTGGATAAATCAGAAGGACAATCAATTAAGAATGAAACATTCAGTGAAGCAGACAATTTAAGAACAGCTCAGTTAGTTAGGCAAGATAACCCAAGATGATAACAATTAATTAAAACAACATGGGTTAAATTATAATCTCAGTTAAGAAGCTCAAGTATCAGATGGAAGCAGATCACTTGAGTAAATTGAAGATCCAGTTTCAATGGCCTATGTGAGCTATAAGAGAGGCTATGAAACTGTAATAGGAGAGGGCATTTTCGTGCCACAACATAGGAGGAATGGGAATCATTTTGCTCTAGAGATGACTGTTAAAGTGGTGAGATTTGGAAGTAGAGTGATGAAATATGTGGAGTACAGCCCACTCACTGCAGCTATCTCTGGTACCTGTCCTACTTAAGAGCTGTGGTAGGGAAAATGCACATATGGTTAGCAATAAGACAGGAAAACAACATTTGCTGCTCTGTTTTTTTCATTCTGTGATTGCATGTTGCCAACTAGACAATCCACAGACTTGGCATCTAGTGAACTTTGTTTGCTGAGGTTTAGACTGTCCTCTGGGACACCAGCAGCTCATGCTTAGGGATGATGAATTACAATGGGCAATTCGTTGACTTCTCATATCTAAAACTGGGGTTGGTTACTATGGTTTTGGGGTGAGACTTTAAAACAAAGGCACTCTTTGTTCTCTCTGGATGCCACCCATAGCATTTCTGCTGAGATGACTTCTCACTTGGTGTTCTAGTAGGGTCGTACACATGGTTGGCATTAAATTGATGCATAGATAATGTGTATTTAGAAACAGGGACTCGAAACTTGACTGTGCTGAGGATATTCAGCTACTCCAGAATTCCTTGGCTACCTGCACTTGGCTAGTTTTGGTTCCAAACTGTGGAACAGCTCTGGGAAGGCGAGGGGTTTGTGGGGGCAGACATGGAGCTTCCATGCTTCTGGTTGTCAAATGCCAGCACCTTCTCCAGGCTGATCTCACCGGGAAGGAGGCGGAGTGGAAAGTGGTGAAATTCTGTGTCTCAGGTGTTCTCTCCCTCCCCCACCCCTTGTTTTGCAACGTTTTCATCATCTAGCGTCTGCCCCAAATATAACTGTTTTCCAGTGGCTGTGAAAATACACCCTTTGGGGATCTGCAGGGCAGATTTGTGAGAAGTGTGCAGCATAAATCAATTGATAATGGACTTTTATTACAGTGCATAAGAACGCAGAAATATCTTTAGCAGGACAGATTACTAGATGAGGTCCATTTAGTTAAGTTTCCTATCTCTGTCAAGGGCTGGCACCAAATGTTGCAGAGAAAGTCATGCAATAGATAGGGATATGTAGTATAATCTCCCAAATAAATCAATGTCTCGGATTCTTATAGTTATGAGGCTTACCCTTCAGTAACTTAGTTTAATACCTCATTCAAAATTACTGTTGTTAATTATAACATCCCTTCATATTCTTGGTGCATATATAAACAATCAATCCCTTCTTAACCTTCATTATGCTTAATTTAGGAAATGCAGGTGTTCTCAGAATGGTTAGTTCTTAAGTATATATATCTCAATCTTAGATTGCTGCTTAATCACTTTAAAAAATATATTTCCTCTTTGGCTGGTGTACTCTTTTTGTACTAATTTGCTTATTTATCTGGTTTATTTTTAGATTGTAACATTGTACCAGAAAACAAAATATTATCATGCTGTTGAAAACTATTGAAGATGAGCTATTTAGCTCATCTTCAGCCCTTAGTAAACAGTTTAATTACTGTGGAAACTGAATTATTGCTCTTTAAAATTGTTCAGTTACTACTTCTGAAATATGATTCTTCTTTCTAAGTAATTAACTGCTTGAATTTCTTGAGATGAGTAGCATAAACCAGCTGAAGGGCATTCCCATGATTAAATATAACTCTACAACTTGTCATGCATTCTTGAGCTGCAAGGTGAATTTTCAAGACGAGTTTGAGACCTAAAAAGCTGGCAATTGGACTGCCCAGTTGCTGGATGCTCTCAAACACTGTGTGAATTTTCACCAGCTAGTTTCAGGCCTGGGAGCTCTGAATGTAATGAAAGGCTCAGTCAAAAGTGTTCCTAGAAAGCAAATGTTGGGTTAACTTTTGTCCAGTACACATCCTGTGGGTGTGAATGTCTTCGCGCACTGGTCATGGAGACTAACATTTGTCTGCCTGACAGGACACATTTGTCATGCTCACTTAGTATCAGGAAGAAAAAACACAAACCCAGCAACCGTACTGGAGTCTATTGTCAGTTCATCATGAAATCAGTCCAGTGCTGCCCCGGCAAGCTGGGGAGGAAGGGATCAGAAGGAGACAGCATCATGGGTGACCATCGCTTTGTGCCAGGGACTGCCTCTGCTCCATGTCTCTGCTATGGGACCCTTGTTTTTGACATGTAGTTTCCACAATACGCATAAATGATTATGAGCTACTTCCAGTCCAAACTGATGAGTTCAAGATCAATCAATTAATTATAGAACGACTACTCTCCTTCCTCACTCCCCTCAGGATCTTGAATGACACTGTTTCATGGGCCAAGGTTTCTATTGATTATCACATCCCCAAACAGTGCTTCCTTGTTAGTGAATAGTAGATCCAGCTGTAAGTTGACCCATTAATACCTGTATCAAAAATTATCCCTGACGCTCCAGAAATTTCCCAGGTTGCTTGCATCTCTCCGTGTTGCCCTTTCTATACATGTCAGGGAGACGTAAGTCTCCTAGTGGACCCAGAGTTTGTGATCCAGAGACTTCCTCGAGTTAAGTTTAAAGGAGGTTCCTGTTACCAGCACTATGCCTCACTCTTCTGGAGCTGACAACATGGACACCTGGGTAAAAGTAAACTCAGGTTACTGATCTGTTTGTAGGAGAGATGAGGAGTTGCTCAAGACCACCTGCAGCTGGAGGTGAAGCAATAGAGTATGAGAGGCAGAAGGTAGATGGGAAACAAGAAGACGGTTCCTCCCTCGGGCAGGAGAGTGTTACTTGACAGTGGTTAAAGGATGTCCCTGCTGTCTTGAAGTAATTTGTTCCCCATGGTGATTACCTAGTGTGAGATGAAGCTGGAAGGGCTGAGCAGATGCACTACACTTCGGCTTGCTGCCTGTTCGCTATGGAGAAGGGCCCTGGTTGTTGGAGCTCCAGCTGTGCAGAGTTTGCATAATTCTTTAGGAGCGGTACAGCTCCCCTTCCCCTTTCCTGTTCAGTGGGATCGCTTGGACACACTAGTCTGAGAGACTTTGCATGGCTGTGAGTTTTATGTCTTGTTCGTAACTGCTGGTTTATAAATGCCCCTTTTAGCTCTTTTTAGAACCTAGTTCCAGTATTTCTTATTATTTAGATTTCTTTGGATTATGGGTAGTCTGTGAAAACTAGAGTGCGGCAGCTAATTAAATGTAGGATTTCAACAGTCCTTCAAGCAAAAATAGTTTCTTGTGATATGTGTGGCTGTATATGTCAAACGCTTCAGGTTTTGCTTTTATTTAGAATTTCATAATGTTGCACTATGTATAATTCTTGCAGGCATTACAAGGTAGCATGTTTTGCATTGCTGTAGTACACCAGGCCGCTATGTAAACAGCAACAGTTCACCTATTTACTACCTTAACTCTAATAAATCCTTTAACTGGGTTTTTGGGAATAAAGAAGTCATAAGAAGGATGGAAAACTCTCAACCAGTGGAGCAGAAAGAGGAGGGTAAGTAAAACCCTGGACTTGAGTTCTGACAGGAACATTTCCCATAGCTGTAGGGAAGCTGTTTTGCATCACTGGAACCCTAGGGTTTCCCAAAACCGCCCGCTCGGCGTGCGTGCCTGTGCAGAGGAGGTGTGATTGTATAGCTGCGGCAGGTCTGGCACATGGTAGAGGCAGGAGAGGTAGATGGAAAATAAACATCTTGGCAAAGTTAGGCAGGAGTCATAGCATGTAGTAATCTCTGCAGCTTTCTGTGTGGCAGGCTTTTAGGAACTCTTCTCTTGCATTTAGTGTTAACTTGTTAAAGGCCACCAGGTTACACAGAGGGGTGAAGTTGGATATATTACATTTTTTGCCAGGACTTTAGGCCTAAAAGAGCTTAGTACATAAATCATGTTTATCCCCAGGGAAGCTGTTTGATTGTTCCGGGTGATGGGGTTTGTGCATTCCTGGCTTATTCCCAGCAGCACAGAGCATAGCGTGGCAAACTAGTTAGATTAAGGTAGACTCGGAACATGGTTCCTGTCTCCTCCTCACCTCTTCTTTTTCACTGCCAAGCAACTGCCTGGTTTCTACTTCTGCTGCTTCTTCTATGCCGTTTAGGCAACCACCCCCAAGCCCCCAAAACCAAGCCCAAACCACTAAACATTGTGGTGTGTTGTGAAACTCCATGTTTGCAGTGCGTGCTGCCAAATATCAGTTGTTTAATGGTAATGGCAAAATAGAGTGCAATGAGTTAGAAGCTGGAGTTGTAAATATGTGACGACCTTGATGGCTGAAGCTCTTTGGATTATGCTAAGGACTGTTTCAGAGCCCTGACAAGGTGTAGTGATGTGCCTGTGAAATTCTGGGAGCTTTGGAAATGTGAGTTTCGGAAACTGTGCTTTCAGCGCCATGTGAGTATTTGTCCTGAAAGGCCACGTTTGTGTTCCCTGATTACACTGGCAAATTTTTTCTAGCTGGCTGGGAGAAGTGTTCAGGGGAATCCTGCCAGCTCCTCTTAAGGTCTGGAATAGCTCAGATGATAAGCCTCTGCATGTCCTTTGAAAGCAGCTGTTGACTAATAGAAATGCAGAGTACGTGTTTAGAGGAAACAGAGTGCTTAGGTCCCGGCTACTTAAGTCTGACCCAAGAAATTCCCCATGTTTTATACACACTGGAATCCAAGTGTATAGTTGTGGTGGTGAATAGTGAATTGGTGCTGTGACTCTTGCCAAAGGACTTGGCTCAGGTTAGGTTGCCAGTGAAGGAATGGTGTGACTCAGAAATGAGATGATGTGGGTGGAAAGTGGGAAAATGTCTATTGGACTCTTCCATACCTCTTGTTAGATACTAGCTAGGTTACTTTGTGGTAGTGAGCATTGGTGAGAGTGGAGGTCTGAGCACATTTTAAGTAATTGCAAGAGATGTTTTACATATGAGTTGTCAGTAAGTGGGCAGCACTGTTGAGAGCAAATGGCAAAAGTTTACTTCTGCATCAGCATTTTATCCTTTCTAATGAGGTGCTAGAGGGGGAGAAGGTATACAGCAGTTTTTGTTACTGAGATATGTTCAGAAAGAAAAAAAAAAAAAATCACTTTCCTGTGATTGTGTTCCTGTTGTCTAGGCCAGGGGGTAAGCAACAGATTTTAATGATGTATAGTCACCTATGGATATAGCAGATTGAGATTCATCACACTTACTTTAACTATCTACAAGTTAAATTTCTCTGTTAGTACTCCTACTATAGTTTCCTCCTGCTGTAAGTCAAGCAGAGGTACTCGCAGATACTGACAGCTCTCTTCTGCCTTAGATACCCGTGCTAGGGCAGGGTAACTGTCCTTCTGTTGACTGTGGAAAGTCTAGATGACCAACATAAAATAGATGCCTAACTGTATGGTGGCTGGGCTTTGTGGCGTGAACATCTTCGGAAGAGCACTGAGACTTGAAGCACACCAGTAGACTGCTACATGAGTGCAAAATGGGGCTTCAACCACTAAGTGCTCCTGCATCGCGAATCAATTAATACAACACATAGCTGTCACAGCCACCAAGAATGGAAGTAGGGGAGTTGCAAAAAAAAAAGAAATCCTGTGGTCCAGAAACAGGCTTAACATTTGCTTCTGCTTTTGCTTTATCACACCAGAGTCCCAGTTCTGCAGTATACCCTGATGATCGTCAGTAAACTTGATTTTTTTTTTTGCTGGGCCTACAGGAGAGCAAGCTGTGAAGACAGACAGGGTACGTTGCCTCTTGTTCCTGGGACAGGTGTTTGGAGATGACTAGTGAAAGCATCTCAGCTGACCTTCCCTGTAAGAACAGACTCATTTCAACTCCGAGCTGGTGAGATCCTTTCTGATTTCAGTAAGTCTGTAAAACAGGCAATAGCAGAATTCAAATATGGTGGAGTTAAAGATGAGTGCAAGATGATTGCCATTTAACTTTTTGCCGTGGCTTCACCAGAGGAAAAGAGACTTAAAAAGACTTGGAATTGGAGCTTCTAATGAAAAGACATTCCAAATTGGATGTGCCTTTCCTTTATTTTAATCCAGTTACTGCATTTAGCAAAGTATTGGCATCAATGCAACTGATTTTATAGCACCTAGTACTCAGGCAAGATTTAAAACACGTTATCAAAACAGCTTAAAAAATGAAACTTGTAACCGCAAAGAGCGGAAATGCAAGTTCAAGGTATGTTTCTGGTAAATGGCTCTGTTTTAATCTGTGATAATTTTACCATTCATTTTCATCTGTTAGAAGCCATCTGTCAGCACACGGAAGGATCACTGAACTCAGTTCAGAAATATCTCTGGATCCTTGGCCAACTGATCGTCAGCTGTTTTCAAAAGTGATGTTGATGGTTGCAGCAACTTGGGCTGTAAGTGAGGTCCAGTGTCAGTGCTTGATGGTGGATTAAATCATGGCTGTCATCCAAAATTGGTCTATTACAATTTAATTGGTTTATAATTCTGGGTATACAGGGGCAACAGAGAACACACAGTTTTGTCAATGTCCTTTTCAAGAAAGGTAGAGCAAGGCATTATTTGGCATTTATTGCATTTTTTTTTTCCCCTCTCAGTCAGTAGGAAATGTGATATATATGACTGGAATCTCAATCATAATCCACCCCCTTTATGAAATTTGTCTCACTGGCTAATTTAATCCAAATTAGACAGAATAATAGAAGTCTTAAAGGTTGTCAGTTCCAACAAGTTTCATGAAAAACAGCAGCTGGATAGGAGAGAGAGATCAAACCTGAGGTTTCCTATTTTGTTTGGCCTCCTTGTTTGGCCGATCAGCTTGTCCTGCTAGCTGGCAGGGCAGCAGATGGATGCTTCCCAACCAGGCAAAACTCGCTCTGTCTCCTAAACAACTGATAGTTATGAGATGTGGGAAGGAGGAACAAGTTTTTCTTCAAAACAGGGCTTCCTTCAGTTGTAGATCTGTTCGTATGTCTTTGATGGGTTAAAGCTTCCTCCCAGATGTATGGCTTTGTATGCCTTTGAAGATACATTGCTCTTTCATGCCAGTTCATGTGATACTTGTACATATTCTTGTCTCTATCACATGTATAGGCAACGGCTGCCTGGTTACCTACAGTTTTTGCATCAAAAACCATTCACTTACCGGTGGAGGATTATTCTTCTCCTCTGTCTTGCTGGTCTCAGTTTTTAGGCATTTCAGGATGTTTAAATCTCTGTAATGGAGGAAAAATACTTCCCCCCCCCCCCAAGCCAGTTCACCTTTTATGGAGGGGCATGACTTTAACTGATCAAATTAGCAGAAAGCTCCCTATGGACTTTCTTGGATGGGAGTGTGGGGGGCACTTTTGTGAGGAGCGTTGGGTAATACTTACAGGGCTTTTATCTGGGTTGCAGAAGCACCTGGAGAAGTCACTGTAGTGTGATAATTGACTGCTTAGATCTAGGTGGTATGTATCACCACTCCAGATATTACAAGCTCAAATGTAAGATTAGAGCTGCTCGATTTATTTTTAGTGGATCTCCTTCTCCTGGAAGAATACAGCCATCCTGTGCCTTTGTTGAAGCCCAATATTTCTTTGTGCTTGTAGCGGCGCAAAGCAAGCAGCAACTTTGCTGAAAGGAACAAGGGAAGTGGTAAGAACAACTCATTTTTCCCCCCTGCAGCAGCACCATCATGTATTGTAACTTTCTGTCTCAGCTGATGGTTCTGCTATTTTGCAAGACACCAATTCATTAATTTCACCTCATCTCTGTGAAAGCTGCTCTCCTCCTGCCAGGTTTATAAGATTTAAAAAAAGAAGAATATCGCATGAAGCAATTAATCTATTCCCCCTGCCCCACTCCCCTTTGCCTCTGAATTCTCTCTGACAAAACTACCAGTTCATGCAGTTGTGCCATCTCATCTTTCTGACAGCCCACTGTGAGGGCTGTATGAACAGAGCTGGAAGACCATCAGATGAGGCTGCTGGCAAATAGCATCCTTCTGTGAGATGCTGTAGACAGGCAGAAGACCTACAGTCCCTCCCTCGCAGCTTGCGCTAACTGTAGAAGTCTTGATAGGCTTTCTAGGGTCTGGAGCAGCAGGTCTGGCTTCGTGGATCGGAATTAAACTACCAAACGTAGAAGTCTCCGTCTAAAGTAGCTGGTCTCTTTATGGTCATTGGAGAGGAAATATGTGTCTGTTTAGTTTGAGATGAATCACACCCTAAAAGAAGCTTTCTCCACTATGAGGAAGCTACAGAGTGACTTGGATAGAGGTGTTTACATTTCAAATACTGTAAATGAAGTGAGATGAACCCTGTGTCTTCCTTGGGATGGGCCCTCAAACACCGTTGTTGTATTTAGGGGCTGGTGGTGGTGGCATTAGCAAAGCAGAGGAGCAGTCTCGTGCAGTGCTGGTGAATTCCAGCATCATGTGACATCATTTCTCTTGAGCTGCTGGCCGCTGCCCAGAAACCATCAGCTCATGCTCAAATTCATCACTTCTCAAGGGAATGTGGCTGTTCATCGCAGTTCCTAGGTGAGATGACGAGTCACTGCTGCTGTCTCTCCTGGATGTGGTTGGGGCTTCATTGGGAACAATACAAACAACTTGGAAGCATCCTGCAGTCCAGTAGATTTTGCTGCATGAGTAATAAAGCAGCGCTACAGTGCTGTGCTTGCTATTGCAAGTCACAACTTGTGGTGGTTTCCTTTATACGTAGCTCTTTATACATCTGGTATGAGAGTCTTAGAAAAACTTCATCTGACCGGATACTAGAATTCATACTCTATGTCATACATTATAATTAATACATTATAATTTCTGTTTCAAAGCTTATAAGTAGGCTTTGTGCATAGCAGTTTGAAGCAAGTTTGCATGAATCAACATGTATTTTCTCTGAAAAGAGGCTAACAATTCTGTGTTTCAATAACTTTCTAGATCAAATCTGCTCAGTTTGTAAGTAAAAGAATTGACAGGAAGAAACGTAAACTTAAGGCTTGTCAGATGTTCAGGTAGACTTCTATTCACTGAGAAATATCCTGGTTTCTTAGAATCATAGAATCATAGAATGCTTTGGGTTGGAAGGGACCTTTAGAGGTCATCTAGTCCAACCCCCCTGCAGTGAGCAAGGGTCATCATCAACTAGATCAGGTTGCTCAGAGCCCTGTCCAACCTGACCTTGAATGTTTCCAGGGATGGGGCCTCCACTACCTCTTTGGGCAACCTGTTCCAGTACTTCACCACCCTCATTGTAAAAAATTTCTTCCTTCTATCTAGCCTAAATCTCCCCTCCTTTAGTTTAAAACCATTACCCCTTGTCCTGCCACAACAGGCCTTGCTAGAAAGACTGTCCCCATCTTTTCTATAGGCCCCCTTTAAGTACTGAAAGGCCGCAATAAGGTCTCCCCGCAGCCTTCTCTTCTCCAGGCTGAACAGCCCCAACTCTCTCAGCCTGTCCTCGTAGGAGAGGTGCTCCAGCCCTCGGATCATTTTTGTGGCCCTCTTCTGGACCTGCTCCAACAGCTCCATGTCCTTCTTGTGCTGAGGGCTCCAGGGCTGGATGCAGTACTCCAGGTGGGGTCTCACCAGAGCCGAGTAGAGGGGCAGAATCGCCTCCCTTGACCTGCTGGCCACGCTTCTTTTGATGCAGCCCAGGATACGGTTGGCCTTCTGGGCTGCAAGCACACACTGTTGGCTCATGTCCAGCTTTTCTTCCACCAGTACCCCCAAGTCCTTCTCCGCAGGGCTGCTCTCCATCCCCTCATCTCCCAGCCTGTATTGATATCGGGGGTTGCCCCGACCCAGGTGCAGGACCTTGCACTTGGCCTTGTTGAACCTCATGAGGTTTGCACAGGCCCACCTCTCCAGCCTGTCCAGGTCCCTTTGGATGACATCCCGTCCCTCAGGCGTGTCAACTGCACCACTCAGCTTGGTGTCATCTGCAAACTTGCTGAGGGTGCACTCGATCTCGCTGTCTATGTCACTGATGAAAATATTAAACAGCACTGGTCCCAGTACGGACCCCTGAGGAACACCACTTGTTACCAGTCTCCATTTGGACATCGAGCCGTTGACCACTACCCTCTGGTTGCGACCATCCAACCAGTTCCTTATCCACCGAACAGTCTACCCATCAAATCCATATCTCTCCAATTTAGAGAGAAGGGTGTTGTGGGGGAACATCCTCATAGTTCATGAATGTTGTTCAATAACAAAGATAGTCCCTGGCAAATCTTGGCCTCATCTGTACTTCTACAATCTAAATATTGCATAGTTCAGTCCTCCTTTGCACTTGCAATATTAATGGAGGTATGGAAAAAATTGATGTGGTGCTATTAAGAGAATCATGTCTGTTTACAGTGGTAGAAAAGTATGTCTTTTCAATTAACTTTTCTTCAAATGCAGGGTTTTGATCAAAGAGAGAACGCATAATCAACTACAGTAACTGCATATCTTTATCACAGTATCTGAAATTTGAGTTTAAATTCAAAGGAAAATCTGATAGAGATTAAATAATCCGAAATCATCTGAAGATTCAGAGATTGAGCTGAGCCATAGTTCAATTTTGAGAGAACAGAATTTAGGCAAGTTTGGGGAATTACAAGGTGTGCCATGTAATACTGTTGCTGCTACTATCTTCTGAAAATGGATGAAAGACTTAAGATCCTTGAAATTTTAAGCACTAAGTCTATCTTTGTTTGGAAGGAGGGTAGAGGAAAAAAACCAATTTTCTGTGATACTCTGAACATTTCTGGAAAAAAGGTATCACTTGTACATTTCCAAAAAAAAAAAAAAAAAAAAAAAAAAAAAAGAGTTGGACAAAATCAGTTACAGATTAGGATGATATGCTGCAATGGCTGACAGCTCAGATTTGCCTACTACAAGGCAGCAGGGTTTGTTTGTACCGGTCCAGGGTAGCAAGGATAGGGTAGCCCAACACACAGGAGAAAAAAACAGTTTTATATTTCCTTTGCGGTCTGGAAAACAGAACTGCTAACTATACTATGTGGGTGGCACCAAATGTTTTGTTCAGTGATTTTTAAAATAAATAGTGAAAACGCAAAGATACAGTGTTCTCAGGTGAAATAAAATACTTTGTTTCCCTTTTGGGCACCCCAAAAAGACCTGGAAGAAAGTTCTAAAGGAAAAGATACTGACGATGCAGAAATGATGGAAGTGCTTGATTTCATAATTTCCCCCCCAAACTATTAATTTGGCAATTTGTAGCAAATTATCCAACAGTTTATAGTTAAATTTCTCACTCACTTTAAAAAGCCACATACGGCTCTACTGCTAAGCTAGTGAAGGTGGTTTTCATGACCTGTCCTTTCTGAGACTTATCTATGGTCTCTGCAACCTCTTCCCTTTCGTGCAGGTTGCAGTGCCAGGCACTTCAGTACATGATTTGCTTCTGCCTGTGACCTTTTTATTGTCCTAATATCTTTCCTCTCTTGAGGAAGATGGGGGAAATATTACGTGATCCTTGTAAAGTCCAGACACCAGGAATTGCTGCAGGGGGCATTGAAAAAGGCTGAAAGTTTCATAACAAGAAGCAATATAATAATAAATGTGAGGAGAAAAACTGTCATGACTTTAGTCTTAATAAAATCTTGTCATATTACAGAAAGCTTGGCTGGGAAGTAGATCACATTAACTCTCTGTTCCACTCTGCAGTGTCCACTCCTTTTCATATTTCTTTTTCATTGCATTTAGACCTATTCTTCAAGCTTAGGTAACTGGGGGATTTTCAGAAATGAACCTGTGCAGAGCAATGTATTTTTGATTTAGATGTTAGTTTTGGCAAAGGTCTTAATTTTAGTTAGAGCTTAAACTGGTATTGCTTTCCCAAAAAAACCAATTTGGTATGCTTTTGTGAATATCAAGAGCATTTGCATTGGCTGTTCTCTTATTCTTTTGGTACTTATCCATGATGTTCTTAGGAGGGCAATTTTAAGATCATATTCCTGAATAGTTGTGCTGAGGGTACTTTGAAATTTCATCTCAGGTGTGGTGGAGTCTGCTGTAGAGAGGAGTGGTGCCAAAATACTTGACAAAGCTGAAGCCAGTTTTGTTTTTGATGTGAAGGAGAAAGACAACATGGCTCTGTGTTATGAGCATCTAGTGGTAGCAGAAAGGCCATAGCCTCTTCCCTCCATCTCCCTAGTAAATTTGTAGGGGTTACTTGTGTTCTACCCTCAGCTTTGGTACAGGGGCAGTTCAGTGTTTGAAGCAGGAGTTTGATGTGTGCGATGCCTGCCCTGATAAGAGAAGAACGTTACATTCCACTTTCAGTTTCCTTATACTTGCTGTCTTCTGCTCTGCCTAAGGTGCAGGCTAGCGTACCTCGAACCCCTTGAATACTAAGGTACTTTAAACACCATGAAAACCTCAAAGCCTCAGTGACTTCTTCAAGCTAACCCCCAGTTACAAGTATTATACTGAGCTCTTTGGGAAAGAGAAATTCAACGTGTGTGACCAAACCCAACTAACGATGTTTTCACAGAATATTCAGAAGCCAAATGCCAACTGCAGCTAAAAGTGCATGCAACCACACTGATTGTAATTGAATCGGTGATTTTACTGTTATTGAATGGCTTCTGCAGAGCCATAAAATTCTCAGGCTGCCAGCTTGGAGCAAAAACTGTCCACAAGTATAGCCATTACGTGGCTATCTGAGAGGACTCTCTTATAGCTGTAAACATTAGCTACTGTCTACTGTTGGAGGTGGGATATGGGGCTAGATTTTTTTTTTTTATGTTCTTGGATGGTGATGGTCATTGGATGGATGAATTCAGGATGTGCCCAGGAGTGAACTTGTTCAGATTAATTCTTGATCCTCTGCATTTCTTTTAATCAGTGATCTGCAAGACAACATTAAAATACTGTTGATAAATTTTTCAGATGAGAAAAGGAGCAAGGCAGCAACTGATCCAGGGGACAGGCCCAGGAGGCAGAGCAGCCTGGGTTTCCTGCTAAGCTTCCTAATTTTCAATAGACCCATATGTGAAATCTCACATTTAGCAACACAGAGTGCAGGCTGCAGTTACAGATGGATGTCCCCATCCTGGGAAGCATTGGCAGCAAAAAGAGTGCTAAATAGTTAATCAGTTAAATGTGCTTTGGCCTTGGACGTGGGATGTATGGGTAAAAACAGACAGGTCATTTTGTCCCTGTAGTTGGCAGGGGGCAACTAACCTAGAAATATTATTTTCAGGCTTGGAATATTTAGAGGTGGATTTTGAAAAAGAGAGAATAGCCACAGGAATGATGGAAGGAGTAAAAAAAACTTTGTTCAAAGTGAGAAATTCAGGAAACTCCAGCTTTTCCACTCATCAGAGGGGAGGTTGAAATTTAAGAAGCCAGGGATCTCTCTCTTAAGGGAGGGGGGAAAAAAAAATTTAAAACATCAGCCAAAACCTGAAATGCCAAAAATTCAAACTCTAAACTGGGTGAAAATTTGTTAAAGGCAAGATTTTAACCATTAAGCAACAATTGTGGTTTCTCCCCTGCCACCAGAACTTCTTGCAAGAACATGTGGATGTATTATTCTTATGGAAACATTACGCTGAAGACCTAATTTAGAGAATTTCAGGATTAGATTTTGAGACTCATAGTGTTGGAGGTGGTCAGACCAGTTGTGTTTCAGAGCCACTATTGATATTAATCCCGAAAGTATTTCAGATAGGGACGTTAGCCCAGGGTCCCTTAAGCATGCATGTGCTGGGAAATAGGTGTTGATTTAGTTGAGGAGTTCATGAGGCTATCAGTAGGTCCTCCTGTCTCTATGGGGAGGATACATAGATGGAAGCAATTAAGCAATTGCACTGAAATTGAGCTGTGCAAATCTTCGCTAATGAACCCAAGCGACCACCCATAGTCTGGATTTCAGCAGCGCCACAAATCCCTGGTTGTGAGCTAAGGTCTGATGGTTTTGGCTTGACACCAGCTGAAACTCCAAAGGCAGATTCATTTTTCCCTCTGGGTGTTCAGATTCATTTGATCCCAAAGCAAATCATGGGAAGTTGAGGTGAACATGAGCTGCAATGTAAAGAAAAGGAGGTTTATGTGAGACTGAATGCTGCAGTCTTGTGCTGTCAGCTCCTGGCTCCATTTTGTAGTCACCGGACATAAGCTAGCATGATACTAGCTAAATCCAAGCAGCTGAGCAGAGTCTGACTAAAGCAATTGGTTTGACCAATTATTTTTATCTCAAACTTGAACCTGAACCTTAGTCGTTATTTTAATGCTGCCATTAAAGCCGAACTGCAGTAATACTAAGTTTTGGGTTACCATTTTTGAGCAATGGTTGAATCAATGCCCTTGTTCAACGTGGGGACTGCTGGCACTTGCTGGGACCTGCAGAGCAGCATCAAGCTGTAGCCTCTCATGTCCTCTCCCGTGTGTGCAGCAGCATCCTTCATGGGGCACTGCTCTGCAGACCTGGGTGGGGTCCTGTTCAGCGCAAGGTTCAGCAAGTGTGTGTGTGTGTGATTTGCTGTAGAACTGCTACCCCCTTGGGGCAGAAGAAGGGGTGTTGGTAGTGTTATCAGTGTCAGGGCACCAGTAGGCCTTAATAGCCTTGACCAGCCTCACCTGGGACCCTTACCCCGGCACCCCATATGTTGTGCCATGCCATGCACCCTCTGCCCATCACTCCATTTAAGATCAGGCTTAAGCCTTCAGTCCTCCTTCATGAAGCTGTCCTCCTGTTGCTGCTGCCTGACAGTGGCCTCTCATCAACCTGATCTTTTCCCCATTGATGTACTACATCCCCCTTGCATGGGTTTAAAAGGAAAAATTTGAGAGGAAGAATTTTGCTCCCCCTCCCTTGCACAGTGCTGGCAGTGCTGAAGTGCTTCATGTAGTGCAGCATCACAAGGCAAGCATGGCAAAGAGAGATGGAGAAGTGGTGGTGTGCTGGGGAGGCAGGACCTGCTCCACCTACGGAGAAGAGATAGCTAAAGGGCTGTGATCTCCTGGCTGACAACCCATGCTGTGGAATTGCACGTTTGTACTTTTATATTTGCTGGTTTTAAGCCATTTGGGATGTTTGAACTACCTACTCAGTTGTTATTGGCTGGGTCAAACCAGGGTGAGATTAAACGTTAACTGGCTGCAGACTGAAATCAAACTGAAAAGTTCATTACCTTAAGATGAAGAATTAGTAGTTTGGGATTTTTATGCAAGCTCTTTCACTGACTTTGCGTATGAATTTAGGTTTAGACTTTGCAAGGAGGTCTGGCTTCTCCTCTGTTTTTAGGTGGAGGAGGGTGCACCTGTGTCCTGGTTTTGGCTGGGTTAGAGTTAATTTTCTTCCTAGTAGCTGGCATAGTGCTGTGTTTTGGATTTAGTATGAGAAGAATGCTGATACACACTGATGTTTTAGTTGTTGCTAAGTAGTGCTTAGGTCAAGGACCTTTTTTTTTTTCAGTTTCCCATGCTCTGCCAGGTGCACAAGAAACTGGGAGGGGGCACAGCCAAGATAGTTGACCCAAACTAACCAAAGGGCTATTCCATACCATATGACGTCATGCTCAGTATATAAACTTGGGGAATTGGCCGGGGAGCAGGGATCGCTGCTCGGGGACTGGCTGGGCATCGGTCAGCAGGTGGTGAGCGGTTGCATCACTTGTTTTTCCTGAGTTTTGTTTGTCTCTCTTGCTTTCATTTTCATTGCAATTTTTATTACTATTATTATTATCACTATATTATTTCAATTATTAAACAGTTCTTATCTCAACCTGCGAGTTTTCTTACTCTTACCCTTCTGATTCTCTCCCCCATCCCACCAGGGGTGGGGGGAAGGTGAGCGAGAGGCTGTGTGGTGCTTAGTTGCTGACTGGGGCTAAACCACGACAACCTGTATTAGCCCTTTGGTTGGAAGTGGGCTTCTGAGGCAAATCTCCTGATTGTCCCCAGTTACTGCACTTCAGTAATGCGCTCCATGTGCTACAGCCACTCACAGGCTCTTTGTGGAATCAGACCAGAGGTAGTCTGCAGTAAATCCCATGAAAATAAGGTAATGTGGATGTAGGATCCTTGGCACCAACTATTTCACTCTGCTTCATTCAACGTGCGATGTCTGCTGGCATAACCTCAGCAAAGTATACCGCGGGGATACAGCTAACGTCTCCAAACTGCTGCTCAGCTCCCGCCTTGTGCAGAGGTTGCTGCTTGAGTTGATGTGCAGAGCCACTTCAGTGCTAACGCTGCCTTGTAACTACACAATGACCTGCTTGGTGCCCAATTCCGGATGAAATCTTAGAGGCCTGAAGTGGGATTCTCAAATAACTTTTCTCCTGCTTCTCTCACAAGTAGGGATTTGTCCCTTAAGTGCTCTCAGATCTGAGGGCCCCCAGTGCCTTTTCAATACCAATATTCAAGTTGTTTAATTCTTCTCATACACAGGTCTCCTCTGAATTGGAGATAACTTTGACTCAAAGGTATATTATTTATGTCCTGTGAGTGAAGGGATGCTTTCAGTGAATTGAAATCCTTGGGTAAAAGCTGCTGCAGTTTTGCAAATTTTATCATAAAATTTTAGCTGTACATTTTAATCAAGCTCAGCAAATCAGTTCAGACTCCCTGATCCTGCAAAGTACCCTGCTTTAGGTTTGCCTTTGAATCCGTTCTGCTTTTTAATGCACGTTTTCCTATGGAGCTTTTCTCACTTTGTAATTTTGGGATTTGGATCAGAAAGAGAGACTGAATAATGTGAGACTTCTAATAATTATTCTTTTTCTGACAGAAAGCACGTGTGAGTGCATAAGATTTTTGTGCTAATACATACAGACGCATACTTGAACTAATGACCTGCCTATCTGTGGACCTTCCAGGAGGCACCTACTGCTTTTCATAACAGGTTTATTAATGAAGGATTCAGTGGGAACTGGAAGAATGCATTTTTGGGGAGGGGAAAGAGTAGGTAAATATATTTAGTCTAATAGATGAGGGTGGAGGGGGGAACTGTACAAACAGCTGTTCCTTAGCTCATCAGTTTACCCTGGCTAAGGAAAAACTCATTACTATAAAACATTCCCTAGATACTTTTCCACTGAGTTATCTGTTATTTTTGTGCTTCTTGCTCAGACCAGACTTCCAGAGAAGGTCTGAGTTGCAGGATTTCACTTGGAAATTTTAATTTTGTTATACAGTTGTATAACAAACAACTGTATGTAGAGAGTTGAGGCTCCAGCAGATCTAGGATTACCTTATGCTTTCTTGAAAAAGTTGTCATGGGGATAGAAGATACAAAGAAAAGGAGGGGAAAGATAGGCAAAAATTATTTTCTTTCCACTTGACAGAGAGAGAAATAATTTTCCAAAGGCTGCAAACTGGAGTTTGTGGACAGCCAGAAAAATTTCCACTCTCAAATCTTTTATTTGGAACAATATTCCATGCCTGTCTCCTGCCTGTTTTGCAAAGGTTATTTGGCAAGAGATTTCAAATTTCCTCTAATTTGATTTTCACAGTTCTGTGATGAAGGCTTTATCTGAGCATCAGCAGGAGGATGATGTGAAGCCTTTCTGTGGTGGGTGCAGGTAGACCCATTGGTGTTTCTACAAATGGAAATTGCCACTCTGGCTAACACATTGCTCTGTTCTGCTCAGAGGGAGACAAACCAGCTCTGCAACGGGCAGTCTAAGGTAAAACAGTTCCAGAATCACAGAGCCACTGAGGTGGGAAGGGACCTCGAATGGTCACCCGGTCCAACCTTTCGTGGGAAATGGAGCCTAGATGAGATTATCTAGCACCTTGTCCAATTGTGTCTTGAAAACCTCCAGCGATGGGGATTCCACCACATCCCTGGGGAAGTTGTTCCAGGGAATGATTGTTCTCACAGTAAAAAATTTCTTTCTTATATCAAGATGAAACCTCTCCCAGTGCAACTTGTACCCATTGCCCCTTGTCTTCTCCATGTGGCGCCTTGAGAAGAGAAAGCCTCCATCCTCTTTGTAACTGCCCTTCAAATACTGGAAAATCGTGATGAGGTCCCCCTTGAGTCTTGTCTTCTCCAGGGAGAAAAGACTTAACTTCTTAAGTCCTTCTTCATAGGGCAGGTTTTTCAGCCTTTTGATCATCACCTTGGCCCTCCTTTGGACCCTCTCCAGTCTGTCTGCGTCTTTCTTGAATTGCGGGGTCTAGAACTGGACACAGTTTTGTCCTAGACTTCATTAATTTGGGGTTGACTTATGCACCTGAGCACAGTGATTTACATCTTTTCCAAAATGCTTATTTATACAGATGGAGGAGTTCAGGTGTGTATGGAGAAAACACGTGGAAACGAGGTAATGTTCAGTCTGAGCAGCAGTGTGCTCTGTGGTCATGAGCCCTGTACCCTCACAATGTAAGGTCTGTGATGGTGTGGTGGAGCTCTGCAGTGCTGTGGGGTCAAATGGACAAAATATTGACATTTTGAGCCACGAAGCACCCTGTCATAAGCTTCTGATTGAGTCTTCATAGAAATCACTCACCTCTTTGGCTGCCTTTGGGGAGAGAGGGGCTGCTCAGCCCCTCTCTCAGGGGGAGAGCTTACCTTGCGGCTCTTCATAGAAGCTGACTCTTGACTTACAACAAAATGTGATATCCAGTTACCTTGTGTAATTTGCTTCCTTTTAACGGTTTAATCTGCCTGCATGTCATGTGCAAAGGCTACTCTCGGGTACCTGTTTTAGGAGAGGAGTGGACCTCCTGCCCTCAATCTAGCTGCCCCATGCTTGCAACCTTGCTGTCCCTTGAGAGCCTTTGTCCATGCGAGGAAGTGTCCTAGGGGCCTGAGGTATCGGTGGGTGCAGCGCTGCCCTGGAGCTGAACCAGAGCAAATCACTGAACTTCCCCAGCGTGCAAAGCTAACAAACAGCATTGACACCCCTAGGTTTTCTGTTTGCCATGCAACATTTTCAAGCTGTTTCCTCTTCTGCTGAGATTACAACAAATCCACTCTATGGTTTTCATCAAATTTTCAGTTGAAGTATGTGTGGAAAATAGTATGTGAATACTATTAACTTATGGCAAAATCAATTTTTGATAGGGGAAAATACTGATTTTTTTTTTTTTTAAATATCAATTTTTAGAGAAGAAAAGTAGCTGTAAAACTTTAAAAAATGCTAAAAAAATTTAAACATTTCTGTGAATGACTTCATGGTTTTGGATAAAATCTCTTTCACAGAGGAGAACAGCTATAGCAAGCGTTTTAGTAGTCACTAATAACTGATGTTTTTCTGCCTGCCACTTGCAGCTCTTATGCAGCCACTGGAAATGACATCAGTCTCTTTAGGAGAGACTTTAGGATTCCGTTTAAAATAAATGAGAAATGTGTATAATAATATATTAATATACTGTAATGGCATAGTTCTGCAATGTATATTTCACATACATCTATTACATATAAAACCTAATACGAGCGTCACCCTTCCTTTAGAGAGCTACTTCCATGCAGGCTTTGGAAAGATAGGGTATTCCTGCCCTGCAGATGTCTAGAGCTTTTCATCATTCTGTATGTTAGCATATTAATTGCTGAGTTTGCTGTGATACAGAATTTTTGTTCAATACAACCTTCAACCACCTCACCAGCTCTCAAATTTCTACTCAAGCTGAGTAACAAGTATCTTGGGGAAGTGAATGTGTAAGAGGATATGCAGTTTCGGCAAGGAAACAAGTAGTGTAATATCATCTATCTATCTATATATCTATCTATCTATCTATCTATCTATCTCATATTGGGATGACTCAAGTTGGACTTCAGTTAGAAGGCAGGCTCTAATACTACTGTGAATGTAGCACAAGGGTATTTAGTAACTGGAGAGAGATGCCAAATTTTTCCATACTTATGTTATGTAACTGTGGGGTTTTAGGAGGCCTGCTCTTCATGGATAAGGTTTAGTACTGAATTTTCATATGCCTCGGATTTAATTTTCAAAGGAGCTTCTCTGATTTCTGTATGTGTTGGAGACCAGTTTTTTTATTCATTAGAATGGGTTGTAAAGGATGGAGTTTCTTTTGCTGAATCTTGGTTCTATTTCTATGCTGCTCAAAAGTGAATGGGGGTTTAAATTTTTTTACTGTCTATTTCTAAGATTTTCTGAAATAAAATGAGGTTTTCTGGCCCTTCTGTAAGTAAAAAAGAGTCACCCATGGTTCATCTGCTGGCTGGGAAGATGAATGGCTTGCTTTGGAGCATCTGAGAGTGACAGGATCTCAGGTGTGGGGTGGTCATTAGAGAAGGTGTGCCAAGGCTCTAATTAATACAGCTCTTTCTCTTTTGGTTGCCTTCACTAGGAAACTGCTGGAAGAATGCTGCGACCCCGGGCAGCTCTTTGCTATGACAAAGCTGAACTCCCCGATGGGAAAGAACCTCTGGTTTGACGGGGAATTTTTATATTCTTTCACTATTGACAATGCAACTTACTCTCTCTTCCCACAGGTTAGTAACCTTTTTTTTTTTCTTTTCCCTTTAAGTATTAATATACTAAATGGTAACATGGTACAAATTAGTATAAATAGGCTAAATGCTCGTCAAGAAATTGTATGTTCATTTCTCAATACACAAGTCTCCTCTGCTTTTTTACTTCTATGTTCTGAAAATTATAAAATGTTTGTATGCATATTAATATTTCCCTGGCCACTTTTCAGGTGTGTGGATGTACACAAGGGATGAGATTGGGCCACCCATCTGGATTTTTAAAATGCTAAGTTCTGGCTATTTTAAGAAGGTGATTTCTGCATTTCAGTCAGTGATCGTGCTCACTGGGAGCACAATCCCTCATCTAGGATTGCTTCAGTTCAGATCTGTTTAACTATGATGTGACAGTGCTTTGTGTGGAGGTGTCCAAGTTACTTCCAAGTTAATGAAGGTTATTGATGGCAAGCAATGTGACCCCAATAACAGAAGCCGACAACTTGACTTTGTTGATTCTTGCTGTGTTTTGAATATTA
Organism: Balaeniceps rex; assembly: GCA_013401315.1. Classification (NCBI taxonomy): domain Eukaryota; kingdom Metazoa; phylum Chordata; class Aves; order Pelecaniformes; family Balaenicipitidae; genus Balaeniceps; species Balaeniceps rex. The sequence goes on from VYZW01012912.1 coordinate 64,923, forward strand.
GAAGTGGTTTGTTGTTGTTCAGCAAAGGTGTTTTGGGTTAAGTGCGGGGTTTTTGAGCGCTGGGAATTTGTAATACTGGTCTAGGCTTCTTGTATTTTTAATTAATATATGAACTGATGTTAAATAATGAGTTTATTATATTGAATTTTGTATGTGGAAGGAGAGAGGTTTTATGTGGCTACACATTTAAAGCAAGCCAAACATCTGGATGTATTAATTGACTTACATGTTACTTTAATTTCTCAAATTAAAGGCATAGGTATTTATTAAGCCTTTGTAGTCAGTGTTGAGTCATTCACACTGGGCTTTTCATTTGTTGCTGTTTCAGTTGAACGTGTAGCATGTACTTGTTAAACTCATCCTGCAAATAAAACATCAAAAAAGTTATTTTTTTCTTAAAAAAAAAAAAAGTAGTTTCCAGATCTCAACAAAAGAGTTATGAATTCAAATGAGTTTCTTTTAGTGGAGAAGGAGTGAGGGGAAACTGCAGTGTAGGGAAGAGGAGGTGGGAACAGGCACTTTCTGTGTTAAGACATCATCCGGAGGAGCAGTGTTACAGCTGTGTCTTGTTGAGGCTGCCAGTCCGCTGTCTTGTCACTCGGCTGTTCCTGTTGCAATGAACCGGTTAATGGACCTCTGCCTCCCTCAGGCTGCTCCCCAGCTGCCGTGTCCCTGCAAGCTCAACAAACAAGCAGATGCCAAAATGTGCATGGCGAGTGTTTTTTCCTGCAGTACAGCTGGAAAGGGGCTGCCTGGCTGGAGTGAATTTCTCTCCCTGCCTTTGAGACTGGTAAAAAGTTTATGGTGTGTTGCAGAGTAGCAGCTGTAAATCTTTTTTACGATGATTAGTATGATTTGTTGCTACAATATTGCACCGTTTAGTGGAGAAAACAGAAATCCTTGGCAGAGCTGTGAACTTTGTACCGCACAAAGATACTGGCAGCAACTGCTCAGAATGTGTACATCCTTCCCAACATTTCAGAAAAGCCCCACCTGGGCTGGCATGCGGAGGTCACTATGTTGTGATGGATTTGGGATTTCAGATTTGGTTTTCTTTGGATTAAAACCTAGCACTCTGGCCACAGTGGTGTCCTACCTCCTCTCACAGAAAAGAGCAGAGTACTGGATGGGCTCCTTCAGAGAGGTAAATGCTGGTTAGAGAGGAATCACGGTCTCAGGAACTCCAGTGGTTCCCAGACTCCGAAGCCCTATTCTCAGCTTATCAGTTGGCCGGATCGAGAGCAAGGATCTGGGAAGCCCTGGAGAGACAAACTGCTGAGGGACAACATGAGCTAAGGAGTTGGGACTTCAGTGTCCCTTAGGCTTGCCAAGCAGGCTGCGAAGAGGATGGCTAGATGCTGTTCTAGGGGTGGCGGTGGAAAAGGTGAATTTTTATGAACATTGCTAGAAAGCAGCTCTAGGACCGGTGCCAGAAATGCTATTCCTTTAATGAACTGACAGGCCGTTCGTTTCTGACAAGTGCTCCTCACTACTACTCCCTCTTTTCTTGAAAGTACCGCTGCCTCCAACTTGATGTGTTATTCCTATGTATTTTGACCAGAGGAATTTTGTAAACCTTTATCAGATGAAATCCTTCTAGGCTTAAAAGCTTAGGAAGATTTATTTGCAGTAAATTCTTAAATGAAGTACTTTTCTACCTCTCTTTTTGTTTCAAGAAAAATACTCGTCTAAATTTTTCAGGCTTCTACTTTGAAGAACGGTGTCTATTAGCTTGCTAGCAACTGGCAAGTGATTTTTGTGAAGATGAATATTCCTTTCAAAAGTAACCAGAAGCTTAAAACTGCTCATAAAATACGGGTAATACTCTGAAATGCTCAGGGGATGTAACAGGAATGTAAAGGGCCACAGCTATGTTGATATAATCGAAAAAAAATTTCCTCCGGAATAAATAAAAAAGGCTCCATCCACATCAACGTGCTGGGCTTAAGCCATTTTGTGCTTGCAGAAGATTTCTCAGTCCTGAACCAGTTATTAACTTATAGGATAAAGTAACTCAAAACTAAACAGGAAACTTGCTGTATTTTATGGCACAGAATAACCTGGCTATGCATCAGTTGAGACTTATACAGAAATAATGTAAGTATGTCAGAACTTAATACATAAAATGTCACTTATTTTTGAATGTGAACAATACAAAATAGAATATTTTTTCTTCTGAGTGATCTGTAGATAAAGTTTTTACAGCTGGTTCAACATTTTCTGATGGAGTGCTTTTCCAACAAAAATGCTATTTCATCAAAATACAAACTTAGTATCAGTTAACTGATTTTTTTCAATTTTTCTTTGAACTGAAAAGGTTAAAAGGTTTTGGTGGCGTTATGACATTTCATTTTACCATTTTTGAATGTAATATTTAAACTTTTTAAAATCATCTCAGTTGCTAGCTTTTTTTTTTCCCCCTCAGACTTTGCTTGATTATATTCCTCCTACTTTTATTTTTTTTAAGTTTTTGATTGGCCAAGGGAGAAATTTGTGAAAGGAAAAAGCTTTTCTGTGGAAATAGTCATTCAGAGTTTCATTTCAGTTTATGAGAACAAAATTTGAAGTTGCAGAGTTTTGCATGAACCAACAATTCCAGCTGCTGGAAGTGGCGCCTCTTACTCTCCCTCTCTCTCAGTGTCATTTTCCCCCTGATTTCTGGAATTAAATTTTTTTGAAACAGAAATGAAATATTACACAGACTGCACCATCTTTCCCATCCTGGAGAGAAACTGCTAGTGGCTCATTGTCAATACCTAATGGTCAGGAGAAGACATGGGGCAGACGTGGCTCATCACAGAAGATGGCCTAATGTGCAGTGAGGGAGGGCATCCCACCTACATCTCATCTCCCAACACATACTATGGTGTCATTGCTTGGAGCTGTCGGGTAATGGAGTGTCATTTCAATTAAAATCAGACATTTCTTGATAGCAGCTTTGTTGTATTACTTGCTGTGATCTACAGCATTATTTCCGACTCTTAGGAGACAAGAAGTGTAGAGTCTGCATATAACTGTAGGTGTAGTTTAATAATAACAACAAGAAGTTATTCCTACTGTGTACCTACCACTTTTCTAAAGCTTTTCATGTAGAATTGAAGTTTGGATATTAGCCAGTAATTTTGTTACATGTCTGGGGGCACATGTCTGGGGAGTTTAGTGATGCAGGTGATCCTGCTACAGTCAAGATCAGTAGCATGGTTGGATAAACCTCTGAATAGCTGGGCTGCCATGTCTCAGGTTGGCCATGGGTAACCTGTAAATGTATTTCCTCTCCATTTGGTCCAACTATTATACAGAAAAAGGAACCGTGTGTTGGTGAGTGTTCGCGGGTCCTGTCCTTGACAGGACAGAGACATACACACCCTCCTTGCTCTTCAGCGTGGAAGTTTAGCCATGCAGCTCTGGTCCTGTTGCATTCTACTGAGGCACAACAGAAGGCATGACTAGCATTTTCCACTGTTTACTGTCTGACTAGAATGGAAGAAACCAGGCTTCCCTATATTCCTGTAGTAATTTATGAGTAAACGTGACGTAACCACAGGAGTAGCTGGGGTGTAACTCAAAGCCATGTGAGAGAAACGTGAACTAACACTCTGTCCTGGTTTCAGCTGGGATAGAGTTAATTTTCTTCCTAGTAGCTGGCATAGTGCTGTGTTTTGGATTTAGATTGAGAATAATGCTGCTAGCACACCGATGTTTTAGTTGTTGCTAAGTAGTGCTTACCCTAGTCAAGGACTTTTCAGCTTCCCATGCTCTGCCAGGTGCACAAGAAACTGGGAGGGGGCACAGCCAAGATAGTTGATCCAAACTGGCCAAAGGGCTATTCCATACCATATGGCATCATGCTCAGTATATAAACTGGGGGAGTTGGCTGGGGGGCAGCGATCACTGCTCGGAGACTGGCTGGGCATCGGTTGGCGGGTGGTGAGCAGTTGCATCACTGTTTTTTTTTTTTTCTCTGGGTTTTGTTTCTCTCATTGTTCTCCTTTTCATTGCCATTTTTATTACTACTATTATTATTATTTTATTTCAATTATTAAACTGTTCTTATCTTGACCCATGAGTTTCTTACTTTTGCCCTTCTGATTCTCTCCCCCATCCCACCGGGGGTGGGGGGAGGGTGAGCGAGCAGCTGTGTGGTGCTTGGTTGCCGACATGGGCTAAACCATGACACGCTCATCTGCATTTGAGTTAGAGAATAAAACAATCCCTAGTTTCAAATGTTTTCTGAAATAATTTTGTGCTCCTTCCTGTCTTTTTCTTCCTCAGAGTTTCAAAAGCAAATTTCAGACCATCTTTACCATTAGAGGAAAAAACCCCCTCGCCCCAGTATTTAGCTATTTATGCAGATAATTGATTTTTGTTGCTTGTTGGCAAAAACTTACAGCAAGGAAGAACTGAGGTGAATTTCTGAGGTCTCCTTTCCCCTTCCCCCAAAAGGTTAAAGAAATAGTTAAATCAAATGGACCTTTTCACTCTGCCACATAAAGTATTATTTTGGAGGGTAGCGGAGTGAATTCTTTCAAAAGAAATTTCAAATGTTAAGCTTCAACTTCTTAATCTGACAAAATAAAATAACTCATTGAAAAATTTTCTGGTTTTATTGTATTTCACCTGAAGCAGTTAGACATATTTGGTACCAGTAAATTATTTCAAATTACTAAAATATGATTCCCCAGCTGCTCAAATCCCTTCTAAAGTTTCACCTGCAAAATGCTGTCAGCTAAAAGAATGGCTACTTGCAATGAGCTTCTCATGAATAGTCATCACAAATGGTGTTTGAGAAATCCAGAGGAAATAGCTTCAAGCCACAAATAAATTGGGGAAAGCTGGCAGCTGTTTCTGGATACCTTGTGATCAGGAGTAAGGCAATATTTTTCAAATTATAAATTAGAGTTTAGATTCTTGTCCTTAATATAAAGGCAGGGAAAAAGTTAATCTCTCTACCTGTAAGTGTAAGATGGAGACATTCTTTGGCGTTTTCTGGGTTATCGGGGTGAATTTTGTATTGGGTAACAGTGAATGATTTTACGATTGTGCTATGTGATTTGTGGTTTTTATTCAGGATACCTGTTAGATTCTGGGAACTTGTTTAATTTTTCTTGGTTGCTCACAACATTCTTAATTTGGCCAGAGATTTTATCGTGTCCTTCTCTGATGCTGGTACTTGTGCTGTGTCAAAGCAAATTCCCTGGTCTTACAGTTAGAGCCCACAGCCAGTAGAATTATTTGTAATTATTTCAAGGAAATAATTAGGATTTGGAAAGGGAGTTGTAGAGTTTGCAGGCTTTCCCCCTTTCTGCATGATGAGGGTTACAGGAAAAACATAGTCATCCTGAGGAAGAAAATGGCAGTTTGATTCAAGTAAGAGGTGAGGTCTAGGAGCAGCAAGTACTGGGAAGGGTTAGGTGGGAGCGCGGCTGCTGTGCAGACGCAGGGTGGCATGTGAAGCTACAGCTGTGTAAGGAATGTGAACCCCGTTAAGAGGACAACGTTAACCTGCTTAGGGCAAACGCTGTGTTTGTGTTGTTTGGACTGATTTTAGACCCAGATGATCCAAAAATTGTGTGTAAAATGGGAAACCACCTGAGGTGAATGGGGTTAGGATTTGGTGGACTGCAGTGATGACAGGGGGTGTGAAATTATTGCCTTTGGTGTTGACTTTGGAAGCGCTCTGTTAATTTTTGCTACCAATCTAACTTACCAAAGTACTCTGTTCTCAGTAAAGCTCTGTAATTAATAGTTGCTTGGAGAAATATGTTGAAATATTGGCTGTCATATCTGTCCTGATTTTTTTTTTTTTAATTGATGTCTTGGGTAGGGGCATGAAGTGCCTGCAGACCTAACATTTATTGAGCAACTCTTATCTTTACTTCCATTAATTCTACTGTCTAAATAGTACCTCCTTGACTTCTTTTGAGTTGTATTTAATTAGGATTTGGGGGAATTTCTTGGTGCTGTCCCCTTTCTTCCTTTTTTTTTCCTCTTTTTTTTTTTCCCCTCCCCAAGCATACTGTAATGCAAACTATGTTCTTGATTGGGGCTACATATATTTATTCAGAATGAAAATGTAATAAACATTAATTATTGCAAACATGGAAAACATTGTATACTAAAGGATGAAGAGGTAGTTATGTCTTGTGAAGTGACATCTGCATGTTAGGAATGCAATTAAAAAGAGATCTTCTGAATTATTCAAGCAATTGTATCATATAGTGCCTTTCATAAACTGGGATATGAAGTACTATCTGTAGAGACCTGACAAACTGTGCTCTTTGGAGCATGAGTCTTCCCTTCAGTCCTGGATAATCTCTAGCCATTGGCATCAGGGTGATTGAGATAACTAAACATTCAGCCAGATTTTTTAAGTGAAACCCCTACCCTCACTTTGATTGCATACTGACTAATTAAGGACTGTGTAATTGGACCATTTTGTGCAGCCTGTTAGCAAAGCTGGAATAGGGCATCATCTGTTCTATCTGGCCAGTTAAGCAAAAGCCATAGTCCATCTGAAACTACTCCACGTAGACGAGATGCAAACATGCCTGATGGTGAAAACCAAATTTATGCTAAAAAACCTGAGATGCAATGAGTATAGTTTGAAGTAATTAACTAGAGGATGGGCAACGTGCTCCTGTTGAAGTGAGTTAAAACAGACTAAGGAGTGGCTTTCTGTCCCTGTTGATCATTGGATGTGTGCTTTGGTCTCTCTGGGCTTGCTAAAATATCTTCAGCCAAGATGTTTAGCCAGGCTGTCTTTGGTAAGCCTGATTTTCTGGAGTTTATCTGCAATAATGCATGTGCCAAATTGGCTTTATCTCAGTTAGTGCAAATACATAAATAGATGCTGACCTTTCCAAATGTAACAGAGAGGAAGGGAAGGACTAGATCTGGCTGCAAAGTGTCAGTTTGGCCCGCAGGCAAAGAAAGAGGAATGGCTGCCCTAACTCAACATTTCTGTTTCAAATCTAAAGTGACTGAGCGTCAATCACTCTCTTTCCTAGGTAACACAAGAGCTGATCCAAGCACATACCAGCGCCTTTGCCAGACAGACCCTCATGCTCTTGGGCATTAAAAAACCCCCACAGATCAATCCCATCCCTGTTTGGGATTTTGGGGATATGAGGGGGTGGAAGAGCAAACATAGTCCAGCTTCTGTGTTGTTATGGATACTGAGCAGTACTAAAAAAAGTATAAAACCCTGTGGGATTGTTGTGGAGCCACCTAAGACAAGAAGGGACATGGGGTATTTTCAAGAGGATAACTCAGCCATGAGGGTGTTGCAACTTGGAGTGATTTTATATTTGGAAAGCACTTCAAAGAGCACATTTACTCATTTCTGTTGGTACCCAGGGCTGTACAGTTACTGACTGGTAAAATGTAAGCCTGCGCATGGAGCAGCCGCTGAGCATGAAGAGGCCACGGCAGGGCTGGAACTGCAGGCAAGGCTGAGCGATGTGGCGGTGGTGTCCTTCCTTCGGGAAGGAGGGGACATTGTGGAAGGGCTTCTGCTAGCAAAGGCAGGGAGGATCTCACAGCACTGCACACTAGTGCACGTTTCTACTTATTAGCTGCATAACTGAAATTTTCCACCTCAAGTAACATTTTTGATGGTATCAAGAAGTCACAGCTACAGATAAAGAGATGTGCTGTGAGGCTGTAAAGCACAGAGCAAAAAGGCCGTTCTGAACCCAAAGAGGAAGTGGGCAGCGTGGGCAAAGACAGCCAGAGAGGCTGTACTACTGCCCTGGGAATTTTATGGGCTTCTTAGTCAATGTTTCTCTGCTTTACGGGGACATAAAGCTGTTGCTTTATAAGCAAGAAATGTTGTAAGCAGAAGAATAATTAAAGGAAGCGGTCACAGATGAGAAGCTATAGGAAGAGCGAAGTTCTGATGGCTAGGAGGAACTACAGGGCATATGAGCTGCCTGGCTGAGGGTATAAAAATAGAAATAAGAGTTGGTTCTAGTCTGCCTAAAGGCAACACAGTTAGATTTGTTTTGTTTGTCTTATTGTAGCTTTATATAACTGATAAGATGCTAAAAGGAGGTTTTTTCTCCACGCAGGGGTTTTTCTGGCAGTGAACTCGTTTATATACCAAGACTTCCACCTACAGGTGCAATGAGACCTTTGCTTCTTTGGAAGTCAGTGTCTAAAACTTGAGTAAGCTTTATCCTTTATATCCTGACCACCTGTTAGCCTTTCTTATTATTTATGAATTTTATTTTTAAGAGTCATCTTGTTCAGTTTATAGACTTTTTACTGTATATGTGACTATATATTTGAATTGTTCAGTGATCAGATTGCATTGCATTAATTTGCTGTATTCAGTAGTTAGCTTTTTTGATGAGATACTTCTAAAATAGGCTTAACACCAGTACTGGCTTGTTTGAGGCTTAGGTTTGGTTGCATTTCATCCCTGGCACTTACCACCTGGCAGAAGAATGAGTAGAAATTGATGAAATATTACATACTTCTGTTTTTCATATAGTTGTTGGGTTTCTTGATGGGGCTCGTGTAAACTGTACTGGAGTGTGGCAGGATGTCAGATTATGTTCAGAAAGTATTTCCCCTGCAGCAAAGATGTAGCCCCCCTCTTCTTCCAGGTATTCCTAAATACAGGTGGAAGTGTGGCTTAGCAGAGTCTGCAGGCTTGAAGAAAGTCAGGGAAGGTTACACCACTGCAGAAGCTATTAAGAAGGGGTAGCACGGTTACAAATCTTGTAGGAGGATTATATAGTGACTTTCAAAAGATCCTTTATGTCTTCTTACTTAGGGGGGAGTGTAAGTCCAGCTTTACATTTAATGAGAAATCTGCTGCATTACAGTTCAGGAATTGACTTATGTAGCCAGGCATGGTTGATTTAGGGTCCTTATAACCTGATATGGTGTGGAGGGGAAGGGCTGTGGTTCTCTTCTGGAACAACTTTTATCATCTGAATGGCTCCCATGAGGCGGGCATTGGCTTCCAAATGACATTTTGGACGTTGGGAAAATAACACAGTAGTGGTTTTCTTACATCAGGATGCACCAGGTAAATCCTGTGATGCTGGATGTGCAGGTGAAGTACCGTTTAACTTGCTGTTGCTCAGATCAAGAATTCAGGCTGTTTTTTCCTTCTTGATCAACAGAGCTTGATGCTTTTTCAGAGTTTTTAGGGAGAAATTTGACAATTAAATCTGTGCTGCTGATTGTCTACTGGTCAATAACTACCAATCTGAGGCAACTGTTTTGTGTGTGGTGGCTAAAGGGGTAGTGTGTAGTGGGAGGCAAAGGCAAGATAACTGAAAGTACTGCTGTCTTTCCAGCTGAAATGAGTCAGGATATGACATTTAACAGCCTTCTGAATCTGGACTTGTGTAATATAACTCTGAATCCCAAATGCAGAAAGAAATCATTCTTTCCAGTGTGGAGATGGTGTCTTTTTTTTCTTCTTTTTTAATTTATTTTTTTAAAGACTGTCTTAGGCACTTCTGCGAACCGTGGGCATTTGGGGCTGGTGACAGTTGGCAGTGCTAGTCTACGTATGCTGTGGAGAAGAGCAACTTGCATATGGGCATACATGGGTTCGCAGGTGATTTGAAGGAGAAATACTTAAGCCCAAAACCATGGCTTAGGCTCACTGGCTTGAGTCTGGTCCATCAATCCCAGGAAGACTGCTGCAGGCATTTGCAGGATATTTTCATGTAAGGTGCATTGTAGCCAGCATGATTCTGCACACCGTCCTAAGTGAGCCCTTGACCTATAAGCTGAAAGTCAGTTACAAAATCCTGTGAGCAGGGTTAGGGTGGACGTTCAAGGTTCCTACATGCCAGCAGTAGAGCTACCTGAATATTGGTTCATGGAAGCTCAGTTTCCAATGGCTGTGTTTTTCTCAGTGTAAAATGTAGTGGACTAAAGGTCTCCAATTTCGGAAGACTCAGATGAAAGACACTGGTTTCCAGATGATCATTTGATCAGGGGGAAATTACCTGAATTATATCCCATATATTAGCTCTGTAAGACCTGTAATGTTTTCTAGGAACTCCCAATTCATGCAAGTGCATTTGGATACCTTCATTCTCTGGCATGGGAATTGCATGATAAGTGAAGAACAAAAAATATGGCGGGGGGGGCTGGCTTTTCCTTTATTAGGAAGGGGACAGAGAAGTTTTCTTTATGAGTAAGTTGTCCTTAATGTGGAGGAGTAAAGTTCGTGATCTGAATAAGCCTGATGTGAAACAGCTCTTGGAAGTCATTCTCTTAATGATAGTGTAGCACCCTTGTCCACCTACTGCTGCCCTAACTAGTCTTCCTAGCACAAGAGCTATATGGCTAAGAGTGAACAGATGAAGTGCATAATTCCTCACATCCTGTGATGAAAAATGTGGGTTTAGGGTTTTATTTTAAGACAAGGTCTATATTCATAGAACAATTTAAGCACAGGTATATTACAGTGAAGTGCAAGTGTGTTGCTGTCTCATGCTGATGGGGCTATCTAGTCAGCCATTCAGTCAGATAGGGATAAATGTACTATGTAATGCTGATAGACCAATTTCTCATGTGTGTAACATCTCCTTACTTGCGGTTTTATGGGGTGTGACTGAAGTCTCTGCAACCTATTAAGTCCCATGGGAATGAGGCTTTCCTATAGTGACCAAAGGAAAGAAGTCAGTGTGGTGGTGGTGACACTAACATTACTGCAACCATTGGTGGTATGCACAGGCAGGCGGCTCCCTCAGAGATCCCTCCTCACTCACCTTTACTGTATCATCTCACCGATATTGTTATATCTAGTTAAGTACATGCCATAGCTAGCTGCAAATGTATGCCGGGGGATGCCTAGCAGCCACGCGCAGTGATTGGGAGTATGCTTGTTAGCTCCATCCTCTACCTACTGTACTTGGGCAAGATGCGCCCAGGTATAAAAGAACAAGGGCTTCAGTTGTTTCCCCTCAATTGGACAACACCAAACCAAAATCAACAAGGTCAAGCCTATTTGCACACCGTTCCCTTTGCACTCAGAAGGCTGCACAAAGAAACGCATTCAATCACAGCACATAATCCAGACGTACAGCGCTGTTCATAATTTTACTTTTACAAAGCCAGGCTTTTAGGGGAAAACCATGGGGATTCACTAGGGAGTGCTACACCAAAATACAGGGGCACTGTCAGTTCATTCTGATGGTATCATAGTGAAACCTGTGCAAAGTCATTGTCTGGAGGGGATACTCAGTGATCACTGCCCTCTTGCCTCTGTCCTGTGGCAGACAGCTCTACCTGGGCTGTACCTGACATATTTATCTAGTAAATTTTTAAAGCTTCCAGTAATGGAAATTCCATAGCCCACTAGGCAGTCCATTCCAGTACTTTGCTGTCCTTATGTGTAGGATGGATTTCCTGATGTCCAACTTAAAATTCCCCCTTGGCTATAATTTAAGAACATTTTTTTTCTTATCTTTTCCACATGACTGCTATCAAGTCTCCCCACAGTCTTTTTTTCTAGGCTAAGCAACCACAACTCTTTCAGTCAGATCTTTTTTTTTCTAAACCTCTGAACGTTTTAGTTTTTCTGGTAGTCCATAAGGAAGATACGTGACAGTCAACTGTGTGGTGCCTTCAGAATGTAGCCTCAGACTTTCTCTTTGGAGATGGTACAAAACATCAATGCCATATCCTCTGAACTGCAGAGCTTAATGGCATCTTTCTGCTTGAACAAGCTTGTATTTAGTGTTGCTGATTATTCCTGTAGCTAGAATATCACTGGATGTTGCTACTAGTGAGGCAAACCTTGTGTCCCAACATACATGCTCATCTTTTCTCCTTGATAATGTGCACCAAGGACAGAACAGGGAACGGAGCTCAGGTATCTTCTCCTTTCTTGGCTAAGAAAGATCTCTGTGTGCTGCAATCACAGCTCTGACAGTCTGCGTCGGCTAATCTTGCCCATCTCTCCGCCTCAGTAAACTGAAAGTACTTTACGTAGCTGGAGACAGACAGTTGCCGGTGGTGAGCCCCCTCTCCAGGGGGGACAGGGAAGATTGCATGGAGCTACTATTGTACATCTTTATTTCTCAGCGTATAGAAACAAGCTGAATTACATGTGCCTGCAGGGCATGAAATAATACCAAGCAACACTTCCTCTCTGTTGATGATTTTTAACAAGGTGAATATGACAAGAATGTAGAATGGGAATGTGTAGTGTATTCAGGCTTTTAGGCTGGCTAATCTATTTGTAGGCTAATTCATTAATAGATGTTCCTCCATCCAGACCATCTCCAGCCTTTTCCTCAATCTAAAACCCAGTGGCTTCTCTCCCTTTCCTTCCTTTGCAGCAGGGCTTGACATATGCACAGTCCAGCTTGTTATTCAGGAGCAATGGCGCACATTGAAGTGATGGGACTAGGCTCAATAGGAGACATTTTAGGTGAAAGGAGACAATAAATGCAAAGGCTACACAGATCTGTTCTGTGATCCACTGTTGTGCCAGAAGAAGAAATGAGAAAGCCAAAGATAAATAATCCTTGATATGAGTATGATGCTCTTTATAGCAATTCCCTCAAGCACTTTACAGTCATTCAAATTCAAAGTATGGTGTTACTGCACAGTTAAATCTATGCCTAGAAATCTCTGGAGAAAATTAAAATGAGGGTTTCTGCATGGGGAGTACGTGGGGAAGAAATACTGCAAACTCCCTTTTTCTCATACAATAAACAGATATACATGATGAACAGCTATTCCTTTTGCTTCACAGACAAAAAATTGGAAGAGAGCTCTAGAGCCCCTGTGATATTCTGGGCAGTATATGAATATAGCAGACAGGAGGTCTTCTCCACCCTATGGTATTAAGCAAGGCCTGTGAAAAGCAGGACTACCTCAGTTTAAGCTCACCAGCATTGCTTTCCTGGCTCTGGTCTTGGCAGACTTCTTGCAGTTCCAATTCCCCAGTTTAGGGTCTGCCCTCCAGGTGGTACCCAGGGCCAGCACCCCCTCGTTCTAGCCCAGGTGCAGCTGTGGCTGGCACAGCGGTTGCATTTGCTTTTCAAGGTGGTTAGTGAGCAGGGAAGTGTGGGTTCTGGATTGTTAAGCACCAAAAGAAGCATGGGGAAATGAGTAACAAACTATGTTGCAAAATATATATGAAGCCTGGTTACACCAAAGTCAATAGCAATGTTCCAGTTGACTTCAGCATGGCCAGGATTTAGCCAACAGTACCCTCTTGCTGAGTACAGTTCTGCTAGGGACACGTACATTTGTTTTTGTGGCTTCTTCCTGGTTAACAAAGAATGACTTTTTTTTAACATTTCTTGGCCTTTATGAGCCTTTGTTTTTACGTAGTGAATGAGCGATTTATTGTCTTCATCTAGTCTGAGTGAAAAATACTTGTTTATATCCCTTAAGACAGACCCTGAGTGAAAAGGCAAGGCAAATTTGAAACAGCCACTTGGATGAGATAAAATGGATCTGTCACTGCTCTTCCTTGCCCCCATCCCAGCTGACAACATCCTTTCTGTTACTCATGCCAATAAGTAGGGAATCATCCTTGACTTGATGCTTTGCTGAGTCCTTGCAAGCAGGCTATGTGTAAGTCTTGCAGAATCTTTGCACACTTTTCTACTTCTCCGTCTCTCTCAATGAACCAATCTTACTCTAAGACGGTTACTTTTGCAGGGCAAAGGCTGGCTTTTTTATACGCTTGTGCACTGCCAGGAACCATGGAGTCCACATCTGTGTACGAGGATGGTGCATGCAATAGCATACCACAATGGTCAACAACACCATATTACAGTGAGGTCATCCATAGTTTTGTTGGCTTTTATTTTCCATTTTGTTTTTAAGTGGTACAGAGATCTCTGGCATGCTGACCCAATGAAAGAAGTGAAATCACTGGCATCCTGGTTTCCTGATGCAGCAGTGGGTATGTTATTTTCTGCAGCTTTTTCTTGAGAGAGGATCAGCTACTATCCTCTTCAGGTATGAATTTACCCCAAATTGTCATCAGGATGCCTGGATAGTCCCTGTGTTTGGGCATTTTGAAATTGAATATCTGGTTACTTGAGAATAAACTGTCTGAGAGATGAGAAAGTTATAGAGAAAACCTATGTAGTGATAATTAGTAATGGTGGCTTCTCCTTAAAGTTTGATACCTGGTCCCACTGGGCACTTGTAAGGCTGAATACTTTTCTGAAACCTGCTGTTGTGTGAAGCCTGCAAAATAAATAACTTTTCCAATGAAGATCAGAAACTTGGTTTTTGTGATTTCAAAGGGTCTTCTTTCATCAGGAGGTGACGGCAAAGGAGGCAAAGATAGAAAATGTTCGGGGTGGTTCTACTCCAATGTAAATTAGGTTCTTCCTGCTAGCTTCATTGCTAGCATTTTGATCCTGCAAGGAGCATAGCTGTAGAACTCCTCATTCATGCGAATTAGGTATGCAAGAGATAATATCTGTTTTTATTCTTTTAAATATAAGCTTTCAGCCCTTTCCATTTTTCCAAGCACTCCAAAAGTTTGATATGCCAATTACCTCCATCCAATATTACTTTTGCTAACCTTGTAAACTTGATTTTCACACTGATGTGGTTTGTACAATGCATGTTAATAACTATGTCCCTCTTATCGTTCCTCTCTTCTTTCCCCTACTTCTGAGTACTGCTGGGTCTGCACTTCATGTAACTTTGGACTTTATTCTCTTTGCCAGCTTTAGTTGAGGGTAATATTTGTCTAGGGTAAGGTAACCTGAAAGGCCAGCTTGACCTGGCAGGGGCCTTAATGTAGTGGCTTTTACTGACTCAGGTTCAGTGGTTCCAGCAAAGTGCTGAGGGGAGCTGGAGTGAAGGGGATTTAGTGTAACACGCTCTCTGTGAGTGTAGCTCTATCAAGTCATTTAACTTGCATATATTTACAGAAATGTGAGCTTGTAAAAATGGCACCTTGTTACTCAATAGAGCCCTTTCTTTTATATCCCCAAGGTTTATCTTCCCACTGACGAAAGCATGTTTTTATTCCTGTCATTGCTTCAGAGCACATTCAGCTACAGAAAAGCAAGTTGGATTGTATGTTGCCTTGCTCCTAACTAGCATTGCCAGCTCAGTAGGAGTTTTTTATCATATATTTGTCAACTGCTAAAACTTCACGTGACTCTGTTACCCTTGCTTCTCCATGGAGCTGACAATGTACAGGGCAGATCAAAATCAAACCTGATTTACTAAGAGACCTAACAGAGGTCTTGACTTCAGAAATTACATGTTCTCATAATAGGCACTTTCTCTTTAAGTCTGTAAGAGCAAAACTCTGGCTTGTCAGTTGAGACAGCATCTTTCCATGCCTAAGCTAAAATTAGAGCTGGCGTCTGACTGGGAGGGGGAAAAATGTAAAACCACAGTAAATATACCTTTTGTCTGATAGCAGCAGAAATTTTGATAATATAGAAGTAAGGTGAACTAGTACGTACACTATACTATAGATGTATTTGCGGTTAATCCTATTACAGGTAAGAGGGTGAGAGTAAATCAATATTTTTCAAAACTCATTCATTCCAGTGTAGTTTTGTGTTGGCTCTTGTCAAAGACATCTGCTATCTACAGTGTCCCTTTGGATCAGTGTCCCCTTCTCTGACAGAGAAGACCTTTGTTGTCTTTCCTGCTACATGGCACAAAGCAAGTTACCCCCAGACACAAGAAGCTGAGCCTTAGGTTTAACACTGTTCAAAGGGAGCCTAGTTTATGACTTCTTAATGTCCGAGTAACTCAGCCTGTCTTTCTCCTGGGTTCTGGCCCAAGCACCCTGTACCGAGCCATTGCTGACAGCTCCCTGGTCTGCTGCTTCAGTTCTTTATCCTGCTTTCCTCACCACATTTTTGTCTGTGGCTCTGACATCTCTCCTAGGTAGTCTCCAGCCCTCCCCACCTGCTGCTGCTATTCTTCAATCTTTATTAGTGTCTCTTTCTAGTTGGCCTCTTAATCACAGTTAGGGGGTCAATTGACTCCCCCATTAATGCTTTCTGGGCTGCTGTCATGTTGTGTGGAGTTCATGCAGCTTATCGTAGACCTTAGAGACAGAGAGTCATTGCAGCAATAAAGATGAGAAGCATGAATCTTATTTTGCACCTGTTTCACAGCAGTATAACTCTCCTGGCTTCTCTGCTTTATCCTGCTGCGGGGATTTGAATCCTGCATAAAGATGAGACCACCCCCTTCCACATAAATGCTACTCCATTAGTCCGATACTGGGGTAATTTGCACACCTGGAGTGAAATTCAAAGTGTTCTAGAAGTGAATTACAGGTTTTCATGGTCATTTTTTCAACTGTAAAATGATTTTCTCATGATTGGTGTCAGATAGGTGTTGCAGTTGCTTTGCTGTTGCCTGTTCCTTTGTTGTCTAGATGTCTTTTTTCCCTGTAGTAATACATGTAATAATGTTCTTCTTTTACTCTGATAGCCTGTTGTAGCTTTGAAGGTATAAGAACACAGATAAAACAAACTTTGTAAGGAGAGGTAATTTTTTTTTCTATTAAAGCAAGATAAGCTTAGTTCTTGTAGGGCACTCTTTCTCTGCAGACCCCACAGCACAGATTTTACTGTTCTTCTCTGTTTTATGGATGGGGAAACAAGCAGTTACCTAAGGTCATTAGGTGATTAGCAGAACTCCAGTTTAATGAACGTATATGATATAGGTTATATGTTTGGTTTGCTGTGTCCAAAGGAAACAGGGCACAATTCATAGAGGTTTTTAATGCTCATAGGAGGTTTTGGTACATTCTGTATTTGCTTGATCTAAGCCACTGAGCTTCCAGTCTTGTCCAGTGGTAACTCAGTGGTAAGAGAACTTCAGAAGGTTCACTGGCCTGAAGAAGTTTTTTTTCCTTTCAGATTGGTGGAATTTAAGCTAATCTCCTATGCTTGATGCGCTAACATCTGAAGTTTAACTGGCGAGTTGCTAAATTACATCAAGCAAAGTAAAGTCAAAACGGGCAGGGTACTTACTAATCATGGGCAATATAAGGTGAAATGATGATTCTGCAGGGGGACTACGCATGCAGTCAGGAGTTTTGATTAGTTGGGGTTTACCTAACTTCAGCTGAATTATGGTTTTCTTTTCTTTAATCCTCCATAATTAGAATCTTGTTGCTGATACTTATTTTCTGAATCTTCCTGCAGTAGGAAGTTCTCCATTGTGGCAATGTGTATGGCATTGTTTTTGTAATGATGTTTTTCTCGCATGTCTGAACATGCAGTATCCCCTCTTGTTAGCCCTCTCCCCAACCTGTTTTTTAAGAGCATAGGCACGTTATCAATGTCGTTCTTTTGCTCTCCCCATTTGTTGCGATGAGGCTTTTTGATCTTTTTAGATCACAAAACTATCCTGATTCCATTCTCAATTAACATGTTGTGATGACATTTGTCTGTGGCATTTTAAAGTGAATTTGATATTATTTTAATGCTCTACAGATCAGATTTTTGGAAACCGTATAAAATTATTTTGTTAAATATCTCATTAGTAGGCCAGGTATGGCTCATTTTTTAAATCTCCTTAAAACTTGAGTAAATAAAGAAAATCTAAGAAGTGCAGCATTCCTAATTTGACAGCAATCCAATCAGTCACTTAACAGCCCATTTACCTGTAAATTTAAGAGGTTTCTTCCCTCTTCTGGCAAACAGGTCAACATCCCATTTACTGTTGTACTTTCAAGGAAGCTAAATACAGTATAACTTGCAAAAATGTGACAGGTATGTGTGTGGCTTTGAGTAGCCTTTCTGCCAGGATTCATGGAAGTTCTCTTTCAAAAAGCATTGTCTCTGAAATTATGCTTTCAGGGTCTTTTTCATTTCACTAACATATGCCTAACTACCATTTACTGGCAGTGCACTCCAAATTTCTGTCAGAAGGAGTAAATTTAAAAACCACGGTTTTGTACTTTAAAATTTGTCTTTTGATTGCCATATCTTTATGTTTTGCCTTCAACAGATGTCTAGCTACTTAGTCAAGGGAAAAAAAAGCTGTCTCTGCAAAAATGATGAGCTGAGAAAAAATGATTTTTTTACTTTGGCGGTGTGTTAAAAGCAATTTACACTGTGCATTGATATTCTTCCCACTCCTTTGGGACTTGTTGAGAATCATTTGTGATAGTTTCATTTGAATGGGGAATAGGAACTTTAATTTGAGGGAAGGAACAGAAAATAAATCAGTTACGATGGAGGCTGTGTTGCAGCCTATAGGTTCCCTGGGGTTTGGAATCCTCATTGCCTGTGCTTGGAGCACCATGGAAAGGTGGCTTGCAGATCAGATCCCAAGCATATGTATGATGATTGTTATTCTATCAGCCACACTTACTTAATATCTTTCTTCAGATAATTTGACACCTGCAGGTGCAAAGTGCTTTGTGTCATTATCTCCAGTGCAGCAGGCTTAAAGGCAGCAGGAACCCTTACGACCCAGCCTGACCTCCCGAGTAACACAAGCTGTTGGGTTGCCTCTGGTGATTTCTCAGTCTAGTACAGTAGCGGTGCTTCAGCTGCAGCGTGTTAGTGCTACAAGGCTGCAGTTACTGTGCTACAGCACAGTTGCTGCATCTGGATACAAAAGACTCCTTATGATGGAGCATTTACCATACCCCAGTAATGAGTTCCAGTAACTCATTACTGCATCCAAAATATATCTTATTTCCACCATCCCCAGAAGTATAAATGTGGGAATAGAACTGCTGACTTTGCCTGTCAAACTATGCAATACCAAAATACATCACTATAGCTAAAAACATTTATTTTTAGAAAGTTTGCTTCCTAGGTATACCATGCAGAGAAGACATATAAAATATATTACCTTACAAATCATTGAAACGCATGAACAATCAAAACACAAATGAAATATAACACACATCCTGATTGCAATCAGAATACTGAGAAATGCTAGCCATTATCCTAAATTTAAAATTCACTGTAGAAAAATATAGATTTTATGGAGAAAATACTTTAATTTCTACTTCTATCCCCATGGCTGCTTGGGCTGTTAATTGAATGATTGAGCTGCTTTACTTTTGTGCTTTAGGTTCTTTCAAGCATTGCTCTGGCTGTGCAAATGGATATAAATTACATCAGTGTTTAGAGACAATGAAAGTCGGGATCTCTTGGGTGTCTGATCAGCTGTGTAGGATGTTACCTCATCTGCTGGGTCAACAATGAGAACTTGCTCTTCTGTTATGTTTAGTGCAAAATCATTGCAGTATTTTTTTTCATTCATTTATGAAGCTTGTTTTAGCTTGATTCATCATAATTTTCCTATTTAATGCTTATTCCCAGCCATTACAGTCTATAATTGCATTTTTGTCATTATACTCTCACTTGATAGGTATATGTGTGTGGATATAAAATTACATAATTCAGCACTTTGGAAGTAATTGACAATATGGTATCTACCAATGAAATCTCTGTGAAAACTGTCCATGTTACGGCTTGATATTTCTCCATATATACATGTGCTTCTGGTTAGGAATTACAGATTTTTTATCTGACTAAGGTGTGAGCTTTTGCATTAGAGATCTGTCCTTCATATCAACCAGGTCTACAGGCCTCAGCTAAAACCTTTCTGTCTATCTGTCTGCCTGTGTGTCTTCATTTTGGAATACTTTCTTGTGCATGGCAGCAGAGAGAAAGGAAGAGATGCTGAGTGCTGGCTGCCTGAAATCTTGCATCCCACTGTGTGATGCTCTTGGAAAGGGTATCTCTTCACCTTTTACTGACCCAATATATGAAACTCCGTGGAGCTATTCCCTGGGCCACTCAGTGGGAAGAGGCAGAGAGGTGCTTGTGAAGAAGCTAACTGTACCATGAGATAGTGGATGTGACTGTGTGCAATATTTGTGAGAGGTTTCTTGGGAGCTGAGGCTACAGCCCCATGTGGAATGGCATTTCATGGGATTTTGCTGGGCATGAGACCATGGAGGGAGTCACACTAAAGCTTCTCTCTCTCTCTTTAACAACCTCTGTGCTTATCAGGCAAGTGCACTTGGGATGAAAAGTCCTAAAGCAGGAGAGAATGACTAACTTGCATATTGATGGCACTGTAGTGGGGGAATGTGATGCTGGGGATGAGTCTCATTCATAATACCTGAGGCTTGAGAGGTCTGAGGAAGTGTTTCATCTCAACCCCTGGAGGACCTGACAGAGTATGGCTCCTATCCTGAAGCACATGGATTTTATTCTTGTTCTGTTGTGGGATGAGATCTCTGGGTATGCAGCGAGCTCGTAGCTCTGTGTAGAGCCCTGTTATGTATCAATTACTGCAAGTTCAATGGAGCTGTAGCATTTCTTTGATGTAGTGAATTTGGATGTCTGAATTTTAAGTAGGAGTGGGAGAAGTGATTTAAACAAAATACTGTAGCCTGTGACCCCTAGCTTTGCCAAACTTAATGTGAAAGACTTGCCTATTTTGAATTCTAATGTAAAATCATGGCTAATTTATCTTTAGCATGGTGTTTTAAAACAACCTCCTCTTCACTTCACTGCAATATTTGGAGTGCAGTATCTGCCAGTCAGTTGTATCTACAAGTATCCTCTTCAGGTTTAATGAAACCTTGGTGAAAATTTTCACTGCTTAAATGGAAGCTTTGCAACTAGACTTTGTTGTGAACAAAAAACGCAGGCCATTGATTCATTAATATCCATGAACTTTTCAGCTGAATCCTGATTTAATTTGTGAAAGATTATGAATTTTACAAGCTTCCAAGATTTTAATGCAAAAACTCAATGAAACTCAGTAGTTCTGGTAAGGTTTCACTTTGGGATTTAACTCTGAAATGAACCAATGTGATTTTGAAAGGAAAGAAAAGAAGATAATACATGTGTGAACTTCTATTCAGTAAAACTGATTCCTATTGTCAGACTCTTTAGGCAGTTTTATGTAGTGCTGTTGCTCTGCTAGACATCCAAGGGGCTGAGGGACTTCTAATCTTGTGCTGGACTGTTATCTTTATTTCCAGGTTGCCTTTTCTGTCATCAAAGCCTGCAGGTCTTTCACTCCAGCTCAAGAAGGACCATTACCTTTCCTAGGTTTTTACCGTCCTCCCCACAAGAGGCGTCTGACTTAGTAAACTTGTTATGGGCATCCAGGTTATCTCTACTCTAGCTTTTAACAAAGATGACAGCCCAACTGATCTTACAAGTCTTGTGAATCCTGGGGGGCAAGCGTAGTTGATAACAGAGGTAAAGTGTGGTGATATCAGTAATGTTTTTGACAGGAGATAGCACAAGAGCCCTTCTCTTCACCTCCTCTTTGGCTTGCTCTTAGCCTCCTGCCCTCAGAACAAGTGCAATTTGTCTTTGGTAAAGCTGCTTCTCAGAAAGTACTCTTCTCAGTGTGATGGCATGTGATGGGTCAGAAATGTGGCTTTGAGCTCTGGCCCGTGGGCTGCACTATGACCATTACAACTACCGTTCCATATGTGGTCGCAGGATGCTAGTGCCATCACATATGCCATGGCCTCTATACCCAGGTTCTCTTCTGTGTTGGCCTGTTATGTTTTGGCAAATAGCTTCCTTCTGCAAGTGGATATGCAAAGGACTCCTGGTACTGTTAAACCAACCATAGCTTTTGACTATATACCTTGGAGATGTATCAGACAGATAAGCTTTATTATGGGTGTTTTACATACACTAGGACAACTTGTCTGTGTTGGTGGTAGAAACAATGTAGGTAAATACCCAAAACGTGCCATGCCTTGCTAAAGCGTGAGAAAATGTAGGCTATGGCCATTCAAGACAAGCAGAGTCACATTTGTTCCCAGCCAAAAGAGTACAGATATATGTTGAGAGGCATGAAAATGTAATTAGGGGTAGAAGAGGGATGCTGTAAAAAAGAATCTATTTAATCTACTTGATCTCTGCGTATTCTGAAGTCATTACACCCTTATTTACTAGAAAAAAACTACAGTATTGTTGTTAACTTGGTTGTTACACCAGAATGGTTGAATAGTCTTTTGTTTCCAGGTATCATGAGTGGCATTGTCAGGAGACCAGCACAAAAGTGGAAGATCTAAGTGGTCCACTTGTGCTCTTACTCTGTGCAGAATCTTTACTACTGATGGTAAAAATACAAAAAGAGAGAAGAACCTAATCTGACTTTCTAATCACAGGTCATCTTTTGAGAGATTATATCCCTAGGGGAAAGAGCATCTTTCTTATTTTAAGTGTGACATTTTTTAGCTGGATACAATTGAGAAGGAATATAATGTACAACATTTACAATGTCATTTTACAATCATTTTTTTCTAAGTCTGCCCTTTAAAGGCTATCCAGACATGAGTGGATAGCAACACCACTTGAATATCTCTCTTTAATTGACTGAGAGTGCTCTAAAAATAAACTCTCAGATACTGTGGGAAGATGAAACTAGAGGACAGTTACAGTCTTATCAAGAGCCAACAACCAGACTGCATTGTCTTTTTCCATGAGATTCCTCACATGAATAAAGAAAGCTAAAGGAAAAGTTAAAAGATTAAGTTTGGGGAGTATCAAAATCACACAAGTCAGTTTTCAAAGGGTGGAAAATGATGGCAGTTCTTGTATGACTTCTGTCTTTTACTAAAAGGATGAAAACTAAAGCAGTACAATGAGTGTAAGAGGCAGAGTGGAGCAGTTTTCTTATCGAGAGAAACAAGCCTGGCAAGGATATGTGTATAAAAATGCTGCATGGCAGCTATGATCATCTGTCATGTTTGAATGTTAGTTTTATATGCTAGCAAGTACTGAGAGTGGGTTCAGCATGAGACTAATTAATGAACTATCATCCCTATTGGGGACTCAGACGTTCTTCACTGATAAACTCCAAGTCCTTTGCTCTTTTACCGCTGTCCTCTTCCAAGTCACAAGGCTCAAATGTTTACTGTTAGGAAACTTGTCTTCCCAGCCTAGTGTTTGAAAGGGGCTGAAGCAGGCCCCAAAAACTAAGTGGAGGGAAAGCCCTCCAGACCTTGAGAAGCTGGCTGCTCTGTAGTGTTGTGCACTGAGAGTGTAATCAATCCAGTGCATTCTTATGTTAATAGCTTCCTGCTGAGTGAGTCATCTTGATGTTCATTAGTTTACCCTGGAACTGCTTTTGTTTTTAGAACAGCTTTTAGTGAAAAATAAAGTTAGCTTTAGTCTAATAGAAAGCTGAAAAACTACTCATCGGGTCTGACAAAATGTTTAAAAAAAATAATATGATGTTTTAGTGGCTACTCTGATTTCCGTGGTGTTTTGTTCAGCTGGCAGAAGAGAGCAGCAGCTTATTAAAACTTCTGACATTGTCTTTTCCAAATTGCAACCTCTGATAAGGGAGCACATCATTTTTTGAACTTCTTCAACTCAGTGAATGTAATTATACCTCTAAGAGGTTTTTTTTTTCCTGGACATACGGAACGGAGAGTAGAACATGAATGATGTGAACAAGATGTGCCGAAAATGGGCCATCAAGAAAATAGGGGTTGTATTTGCTCAGAGCATGGTATGAGAAAGTACGAATTGCCGTCTCATAGAGGCACACGGTTTGTTATTACTGTAATTCGTCACGTGAAAACCGGGCCCCAAAGGTTAGCACTTCCCATTATGCAGACCAAAATAGTCTCGGCGGGTACCTTGGACCGTTCCTGGGGGCTGGAGCGGCGCGGGGGGCCGGGGAGCCGCGGCGGCGGCCCGGAGCTGGCCAGGGTCCTGACCCGCCGGCCCGGCGGCGAAACTCCGCAGCAGGTTACGGTCAAAGACTGCCTGGCTGATGCAGAGACATTGGAGCACGTAAGAAACGGCATATATTGACCAGTTTTCACGGGTGAGCCTGCCTGGAGCGGGAAGTTGGACGAGATTGCCTGAATTATATGATGCTAAAACCACGGGAAGCATCAAGTCAGGGAAAAAAGGTGTCCCTTTATGTGAAATGAATGTTGTTCCGTATTGCCTTTCAGGAGGCTTGCATTTGCCTCAGTCTGCACAAGTTAACTGGACTTATAATTTTCAGATTCTGATGTGTACACTGCAGTAGTGAGACTTCAGTCTTAGATTGGGTTTGGTCCCTGAAGTCTAGCCTCCCTGTTTTGCTGTGCTCTCAGTAGAGGAGCTAATGCCAGACAAACTTTTGTGTTGGCTTGCAACAAATGACACTTTCTGTTTTGCTTTTTGGGAAACCTACACCCTAAATACCTTTAGATTGGATATTAGGAAAAATTTCTTTACTGAAAGAGTGGTCAAGCATTGGAGCAGGCTGCCCAGAGAGGTGGTGGAGTCACCATCCCTGGAGGTGCTCAAAAAACATGTAGACATGGCACTTCGGGACATGGTTTAGAAGGCATGGTGGTGTTGGGTTGACACCGATTAAGGTCTTTTCCAACCTTAATGATTCTATTCTGTTACATAATGAAATGACACTTTTCCCTTTTTTAATCTTATATTACTAAGTGTTTTATTATTGATATAGAAATGATCGGTGTTTATTCAAACCAGTTTATGATAAGTTATTCAAACAAGTTCATGAATTACTCTCATGCCTCTATGCGAAATACTATTCATTTTAAGGAGTTTTGTTTTCATTACTGGAAAAAATAAATAGCTTATGGAAACTTCATTGATTCTGTAATTGTAACAGCTTTTCCCCTCTGCCTCCCTGGACTTCTAAACTTCTGTTTTTATAACCTTTAGAGATGACATCACATGGCACTGCACTTTCCTCTAATTGCTTCCTTGTTTGGTAAACATCCATTTTTAAACAATTTGTTAGTCACTCGTTATATGTAAATCCTATTATGCTGCTAACCACCTTTTTTACTTTTCAGCAAGGTCTTTTAATCTTGGCTCTACATTTCTGCAGAAAGACTGCCCTAAAGAAAGACAGTACTCTAAATGAAGACCGATACCATTGCTTTACATGCAGTCCTTAAAATTCTTCGCATTGTTTTCTTTGCATGCTATTATTTGCTTTTCAACTCTTATGGGTCAACTTTTCTTGTATTGTTAGTTACATGAACAAACTCACATGCCATCTAGGTTTGTGAATGAAGGACAGGCTAAAGACGTAAGATACAGATTGATGCAGTCTTCTGACCTGGCCCAGATATAATGGCTCTTTGGAGCTGGGTACATTTCTTGATTCCACAAACTTTCTTATTTCCTAGTGTATTTTATGTATGTGGTTTGGCTGTGTGCTATGGGAGGGGAAAAAAAAAGATTGCTCACTTTTCTGGATTCATGCCATTGTTCCGTCCAATTCAGTAGTGCATTTAGATGAGCTCACCGTATCTGTAAGATGATATTACATGTTGGGTTTTTTTTTTAATGTTTCTGGGCAACCCAATATCATAAGGCTTTTTCATTCAATCACTACCCATAAACTATTCTAAACACCTTGAAACACCAGAGCCTCTAGAATGTTTCCTAGCTAACCTTTCTCTGTTGTGGTTCACTTTGCTGTTTATCTCCATTTACCTGATTGGAATCAAGGGGAATTGTTTGCTTTTTACCAAAAGAACAACTGGTGAATGTATCTGCATCTGTTTTGTAAAATTTGGAATTTTCAAAGTCTAAAATTTGGCTTAAAATAGTTAAGATATTTCTTCCGTATCTATAAGATAAATGAAGCTTTCTTAAGAGGCTTAATTTTTCTCATTAATGGAGAAGGAAAAAAAAAAATCTGCAAGTATTAAAGAAAGTCAGCAATGCTTCCATGCTGCCAGAAACCAATCTCAGTATTTAAACCCCACTCAAACTCTAATTGCCGATTTCCTTGCTAGTCTTTGATGTCTTTTTAACTAGTGATTCTCAATAGATGTCATTGAGACGCAGTACAAGTAGAAATGGAAGCCCTTTGTATTTTTTATGAGCTGAAACTAACCTTATTTCATGCATATACTGTGTGCTACTAGTAAGATTTCAGAGAAATTCATGTTTCTATATCTGGATGAGCTTTTTAGGAAATCAACCACATATACGCAGATGGATCTCCTGACGCCTTCTTCAGAGCACTCCTGCATGCTGTCTTTCCTACCCCCACCTGCGTTCAATGCAGGCTATTGTTGCATTTCACAATTATTTGTATTCTGCTCATGCGATTGTAGAAACGTTCATCCTGCATCAGTTCTGCAGGGCTAGGATTGATCTTAAAATGCTTAGGAATGCTGTGTTTGATTGTGGATTGGTCTGGCAATAATCTTGCACATATATGAAACTGTGTTGTGAAATCCTTTGTAATGCTGGGAAAATAAGTAGTACCCCTTACTGAACAATAGTTGGTCTTGCAAAATTTCCAAATATTTTGCTATCTTTGCTGACTCTGTGTTGTCCCACACTCTCATAAGAGAATAATTCAACATGAGAGAACATTGTCTACTTATTCCTACACCAGGCATAAGTAAGCAGATGCCCTGCAATTTTCCCTATTCTGTTTTGGTTTCAGCTTGTTACTGTTCTTCCATCCTGAAATCGGTGAAGGAGAAAGTACAGTCAGGGTTGGAGGACATTGTCACTGGGCAATCATATTATTTGTTTTCTGTCTATATTTCTCTAACTGGAACATTATAATTATTTACTTTAACAAAAACTTTTCATGCATAAAATTTAAAATATGTGCTTATATACAGTAACTTCCTCAGCTAGGAAATTGTGCACTGCAATGCAAGAGATTAATTAAAAAGTTTATACTGCGTTTTCCCAGGCCTGAAGAATAACTCATTAAACTCTCATAAAATAGTAACTACTCTTGTTGTTTAATAGACATGCATGACATTAAAAACGTAGTTTTTCCCCCCTGAAGTGGTGACTTGTGCTTACGCTTGTTTCCATGAACTATCTAGTCAAAAAAATGTTTAAATGCACTTTTTTTAACTTAAGCTTAGAGTATTGTATCAATGCAACCCTGGTGTACACAGTTTGATATACTTAGCTTTTTCTCTTCTGCTCAGACTTGGAGCAGATTAAGAAAGGAACAGGGAAAAAGTGGAGGATGGGCAAAACCTTCAGTAGCAGCATCTGAAAGTTAGGTGTCTAAGCCCAAAAGATAAGGGGTTGCTGCTAAGCATTCAGTGTAGTGAAATATTAAATAACCACTGGAATACCTGGTGTGTCTGAATGTCTTTCTGCCATAGAGTGCCAGTGAACTGGGAGGTGAATTGCTGCCTGGTGTGTAAATGCTGTACAGTGCGAGCGTGTAAGTCTGAATCAGTTGAAATCTAAGTTGGAGGGTTTGTGTACCTGCCTCTGGAGGTGCTGGCAAAGCAGAGCAGGGCTGAGAATACCACACAATGGATGTTGTTTTCCTCTAAGCTCTGCATTGCATAAGACGATGTCAGATGGTTAAGTAAAAGGAAGGATTTGCTGACTGTTTCTGTGGCTGTAGGCAGAGTTTAGTGATTCGACCTATGAATCGAAGTTTATCCTTGCTACCACACAGTATTTAAAAAAAAAAAAAAAATCGAGTGAGTTATTCAAGTGTATGAGAATGTGTTTATGGAAGCCAACACAGGCAATTATTTACAAATTCTGGTAGAGCTGTTTTTCACAAAATTTGTACATTATTTTTCCATTTTGTACGTTTACGTGGGACTGGGTTGCTCCATGGAACATCTGAATGCAGTTATTTGGAAGGAAGCTTAAGTCCTTCTTGAGGCCTTCCGGTTCTGGAAATGTTGGAAGCTATAACATCTTCCAGAATAAGAGACAACCTCACCACCCCCAGTAGGTTGAGTTCCTTTTTCTAATTAATCATGAAACAGTATTTCCTTTTTCTCATTTTCAATCCAAAGTTTGGGGTACTAATACATTGCAGGCCATAAAGTTTGGATCCAGAAATCTTCCAGAACTTTGAAATTTCCCACCCATTAATGTCTCCTTGTCTTATATGTCACGTAAAATAGAAGCATTCCCTTCGCATTCCCAGAGCATTCATTGTTTAAAATACTGTTTATGATATACCATCAATAGTCTGTTTTCTAAAATAAACCGTTACACTCTCCAAATGTGAATTTTTTTCATAATCCCCACACTGTGTTATCCTGGCTGTATGAAGGCCGATTCCATTGAATTAAAAGCCACTGCAGCAATTTGAAATGTTCTTTTAATTCACGGCAAGTACTCACTTGCAGTGACTTCATGCTGGGTGGAAAGCTATTAGAGAGCACACTGTTTTGAAGTTCCTGCTTAAAGTACGGCTTGAACTAAAAGTGACTGCCAGCTAGTTACTGGTACTCCGTGTTTTTTGTGAATATGCAGGTACGTTGCAAAGCGTTCTCTCTTTTGTGTGTGGTTGCTCTGCAGTTAATATCCCAGGCATCCTTTTGGATATAAGAGAGTTTCCTGCAGCTGCAGAGCAATGCTTTCAGTCTCCTAGAGTGGTCTTTTGCAGTCCTGTGTCCCCATATAAATATTTCATGAGATATTAATCTCATGAAAAACAGTACCTCCTAAAATACATATTTGTGAAGAGCACAAAGTTTACATGAGCTTGAATGTTTAATTCCACTTCAACGCTTGATAAAGACACTGCTGTCATGACTGAGACACGCTTGCATGGTACTACAGAGAAGCTTACCCCACCTGGAACGCTTCCCTTTTGTGCAAGCAGTGAGCTTTGGGTTTCCAGATTTTTAGTTGGCAGTGCCTCTCTGGAGCAAGCAAACTGTTAAAAAAAAAAGAAACTGAAGCAGGTAGCTGGAGGTGAATTTTAAGATCTCCTAGAGGGATTTCACAGTCAGTCACTGTCACGGTTTCTTCCTCTAATAATTGCTTTGTAATCAAATATTGGGGCTTGGTAGTATCTGAGTCCAGAATTTGAAAAACTGTGCTCAGCTTATTTGTTGATGTTCATAAGTAGCATACACAAAGCGGCAGTGAGCTACATCCCTGGGATCAGTCTGGCAGGGGCTCCATTCTCACCTGTTCCACAAAATGACTGTAAGTATGCTTATACCTATCCCTCTGTTTTGTGGCAGGGTTACCATAGAGGCGAGGTTTTTGGCTTGCTTTTTGCTTAACATTTCACACATTATTTCACATATTAGTGGAATATAGATAATTTTGTACGAGTTATAGCTAACGCACACATTTAGCAAGTCTCAGTGGAACATACATTGTGATTCTGACAGATTTTGCACATGCAAAATATAGCTTTCAACAGTTTCACTAATGTGCTTTTGTAATACAGCTTTCTGTGAACGCGAAACAATTTAGGAATTACATGGCATTCAGTAAATCTGCCAGTAAAGTATCAATGTGGTTTCTTAATATGTTAAAAATGCATGTATCTTCCAGCCCGCAACATTTGCTCAAGATTTATGACATGGAAAAGATTTTCTCCGTTTTCAGCACTCGTACACAGACGCTTTCATTCTAATCCATGTTTCTTCTGTTTCTCTATACAAAAGTGAGTTCTAAGTTAGTGTTAAAATTTTAGATGCATTTCAAACCTTGTGCAGTTATTTCAATCAGTACCTACAAACAGAAAGGCCAGGCTAAAAATAGGTGTATGACAGAAAATGTCTGAAGTTATGAATTACTACATGCAAGACCTTTTAGATAACAGTGCACCCAATTTTAAAGGAAATCTTTAATGGAAATGGAAAAAATGAATGGAAATAAATGGAATAAATGGAAAATAAAAAAATAAATGGAAAAAAAAGTCCATCTTCTATTTTTCAAAATTTTCATTTTTCACTAAAAAACCCCCAAACCCTAACCCTAAGCATTTTTTTTGGTGACAACAGTTATTTTCTCAAGAAAATAACAATTACTTCTGAAGGATGGAAAGCAGAACGTCAGCTGTCTCGCTGTAGTGGCATAGTGTGGGAGGTGGGCTGAAAAATCTCTCTTTTAGGAGGAGCAGCTCTTCCTGACCTCTGTGATGTTCATCATCTAACCATCAATAGTTTCTCCTTGCTCTGGGCTCCTGTGCCCAGGTCAGGGTAGGACTGGAGCAGTTTGGTGGAGAGGAGCGAGTGAAATGCAGGGAACCACAGCCACCCTCCACATTCCCCTATAGAGAATACGCCGTCCCCAACATTGATGTTTTTTGGAGCCGGTTGCTGTCAAGCTGTGATGTCTTGACAGCTCTGTAGGAGGAACAAAAGGCCCATCAGACGGAAGATGATTTGTAAACAATGAAGAAGGAGCATTTGCCACCCCGCCATATCTGACAGTGTAAAAACCAAGGCCACGTTACCTGTGGCTGATGCCCGGAGAGTTATCCTTTAAAGTGTCAGCTGCTTCCTTATGCAAAGGTGCAAGAAAATGTTTTATTGAGAGCTGAATTTGGCTTCTTGTTAATTCTTGGGGTTTTGCTGTCTCCTTAGGAAAATCAGTAGAACAACGCCCTTCTCGTCAGGATGCTGCCTTCTCAAAAGGGACAGTAAAATCACAGCATCTCTTGCAAATTCAAAATGCTTATTTAAAACCCCATTTTATTCTGATTTATGTTCTCAGTGTTTTCAATGTTTTTGACATCTTCAGCATTAAATCAGAGGCTGAATGCTGTAATTTTTCCTTTTTTCCCAGTAAGAACTTGGTTGCTGATTAAAGTCTTTGGCAGGGAGTGGGCAAAAATTAATGCATTAACAACCTAACAATGAAATCAAAGTGAATTAGAGTAGCATTATCTAAAATAAATTATATTTTGTTAGTACTGTGTAATGTTCTTTTTAACTGATGACAATGATTTATTTCTACTTAGGTGAATGATGAAACTAATCAGTGAATTGCTGGATAGATGCTTTGTTAAATTAGTCCCATATTCAATTGGGAGTCTTTAATCTATTGCTTTGTGTGCTTATTTGTGATTGAATTCACAGGGGGATGTGCAGGTTCTTCTTTTATTTACATGAATATGAACTAGAACATCTTCATTGATTATCAGTGGAGTTTCATTGTATTAAACCAGGGAAAAAGAGACAATGGGGCTTTTCCATCTTTGGTTTTGTTTGGAGATGCCTTTTAAAAACCACCTTATGAAATCCTTTTTAAAATTATTTGAAACTTACTTTTAAAGGGAATTCATCCCGCTTATTTCCAATACGCAAGGTGTTTTTTAGTTAACAGTGTTTGCAAATCCTATGGTAATGATTGCTTAAAAATGGAGGTGAGTTGGTCATTTATTTTTACATTTTCTCTATTACAGTAGATGAACTGATGCTGCACTATTTTTTCTAGTCCACCCACGAGACTCCGGCTGTTCATTAAAATTTTATGAATGAAGAAAATAACAAATGTGTTGACAATGCAAATAACAGAGTTTCAGGAAGCTAATATTAATGGAAATGCTTTTTGGACCTTACAGTCCAAAGCCAGCATTTTTCAGGCCAGCTTACAATTCTAAGGAGAAAACCAACTGAGCTTTTTGTGAGCATTTAGCATAAATGACAGCTGCATCCCCACAATGTGAGAACTTAAACGCTGTTAACTATGAACTGACAATTTGCTCCACTGTGGGAGGTAAAGAAGGAAAGCATGAGAAGGTTTTTATAAGTCCTGTGAAACATATTTTGGTGGCAATAGAAACCTAGAAGCAAACTTGGGTTTACTATATAGTATTATCTCCAAATAGCACCATCGCCTTAAAAATATGACACTCTTGATTGAAAATTATCATAGAATCATAGGATGCTTTGGGTTGGAAGGGACC
>VYZW01012915.1:309-23249 GCA_013401315.1 Balaeniceps rex
AAATGGCAGTGATGGGGTGCTGTGCTAGCTGTACCCAGCGACTCGAGGGCCCTGACAGAGACGGTGATATGGTGAGCCAGGGACATCTCTGCAACTGAGCATAGATTTCTGCACGTTGTTAGGGAGGCTTTTGCATAGATATGTGGGGAAATAATTTCCATCAGTGGCAAAATGAGTAGGACAGAAATACAGAAGACATTTTCTCTGCTCAAGAAAGGTTATTCTAAGTTGGGCTTGGCTGGAGCCCAAGCGTTTTACTGTATGGCTTCTCTTATGGTCTTTCTGTGTGTTTGTGTCTGTTTAGAATAAACAAAGAAAGCACCTTCTTTGAGTGAGGGATCTCTATTTCATGCAGCACACTTCTTCTGAGCACTAAATATTTCACTTAGCACAATGTAACCATGGTAGCATGGCGAGAACCTTGACTTTTTGGCCCTCAAATCTAAAAGAAACAGAGCAATGAACAGAAGACATCCCAAACACCGTGAAATGCTCAGCTCCCACCAACGGTCTTTCTGTGTTGTTAGTACCTTGCCCTTGTGAGGTAAATTCCCAGTACAATGGAGTGGGTGAAATCTTCTGTTTTGATTTTACAGATGCAGGAAGGTCATGTTTGGTTTATGGCAAAGCTGGTAGAGTCTCCCTTGAGGCCAGTGTGGAGACAACATCTGGAGCTGCTTGTGGTGCTTATTAGCAAATCTTGAGGAGCCACTCAGAGGAGGAGAAGGTGCCACATTATTTTCAGATGAATGGGTGTCCCCTGCTGTAGGAGAACTAAAAGTACCATACTTAATACCCTGCTTCTCTTGGGCTTGATCTACTGGCTGTGCTTCTATATACAAGCACGCTGAAAATCCCAAGCCCCACTCTGTCTGTGCTTCACATTTTTAACAGCCATTAATATGAAACGAAAATAGTCTGATGCCATCATTTAGGAGAGAGTATAAAAAAAATTATATTTCTATAGTCAATGGAGGCAAACAGAGTCTCTGAGGATATATTTTAGACATCTCCTCTTGGGTGCTTTCTTTAGGCATATTGCAAGTGCCTGCTCTAGGCAGCTGGTTCAGGTGTACACTTGGCCAGGAAAATCCTATCCACTGTCTGTGCAGAATTTCCCAGGAGAACACCAAGTTATCAGTTTTGGGAAAATTTTGAGGTTTTGATCCCTGTTTCTGTCTCAGTGTGGAGCAAAAAAAAGCATACAGATATTTTTATTTACTAAAGGAGAATTAGAGAGTTTGTGTAGCCAGAATGACCTTGCAGCCAGGATACTTCAGTGGGATGTGAGAGAGATTATTGAAATTTCTGCCTAGCCTGACTCAGGGGAGATTCAAACCCGGGAAAAACTGTAATTTGAAATGGTCTATCCTGGAAGTTGCAGTTTGGATAGTTCGTGTTACCTTCTGTTCTGCAGCTCAGGCTCCTTACTTACTCCAGGATGTTCTGGAGTTTTCTCTTGGAGAATGGAGCTGGCACACACACGGAGCCCCTGGTTATAGGGAGTCACTGGGGATCTGTTCTACCCAGAGGAAAAATTGGAAGTGATATCATTATACCACAGCATCCATGAAATTTTAGGCCAGGATAGTTGGGAAGAAATATTTCTACTGTGGACATGAATGCTTCAGTTTTCTGGGGGAAATGGCACTAACAATGAATGGAAGAGCCCTGTAAAATTTGGAAGAAAAGATATCGCAATGAAAAGTTTGTTGAACAGAAAATCTATTTTCCCCCAAGAACGGCTTTTAATCACATGGACTTTGGGATCTACCAGCTCACATTTTTAGCAGAAGAAGATATGTCTCAATCAGACTAATCCAGCATTGACATGATCATCTCATCTATGCCTCTTGTGATTACTGTGTATTTCAGGCTGAACATGTGCAATTCCAATGAGATGAATAAAATGGAGTGTGGGCCAATTTTGCAAGTACGTATTGTTCAAGTATGTGCAGATATGTATGCCACCCCACAGTGAC
Organism: Balaeniceps rex; assembly: GCA_013401315.1. Lineage (NCBI taxonomy): Eukaryota > Metazoa > Chordata > Aves > Pelecaniformes > Balaenicipitidae > Balaeniceps > Balaeniceps rex. The sequence goes on from VYZW01012915.1 coordinate 2,292, forward strand.
GAAGACTGGGATCCTCTTGAAAAAATGGCTGGAGAAATCTTACCTTAGTATTCCACTGGGTGCAATACAAATTTGTGAGAAATACAAACAGGAATGTTAACAAAGCACAAGATTGAAACTGGCAGCACAGGTAGTCTGAATGGTGAATTCTTCTGTGTAAAGGGTGATCAATCACTGTTGATTCTTTAGACAAGCTATATTTAAAGACTGATTAATTATAGAAATATGGATGGTGATGGACGAAATCCCTTTTCACTTGTTATGAAGAATCCATTTCACTGTTCCTTTCTGGGTGTGCAGTCTGACCTCAAGAAGCACCTGTCATGGGATAACATTTATTAATTTTCCCTACTGCGGCCTACAAGACTTTTTTCCTGCCTAACTTTGGTTAAATGTTTTGTTGCATTGCTTTGTATTAAACCTGGGAATTGTCAGGATGATTTATTCTTTTCATTCGAACATTCCTGTTGGTGGGTGAGCTCTGCCCCGAGGTCCACACCATGCTGCAGATGCACAGGAGGTTATGTTTTCATATGCTTGGTTCTTTACACTGATCTATTTTAAAGAGGCAAGTAGTACGATGGTGGTCTGTCAACAAGATGAATTTTCCAATTAGATTTACCTGATGGCTGAGCTTGACCAGGACGGCCTAATTTCAGGTTCTGTCAATAGATCATAACCACATCACCAAAAATCCAGGTTGCTGGTTCCTTGTGCTGCCTCATACAAAGTTGGCAGTGGTGGGGGTTTGGGTTTCCTGTCTGGCTTTCAGACTGGCCGAGGCTATGCTCAGACTTCTTCTTTGTGATTCTTTTCCAACTACTAAGATGGTAGTTTTCCTATTCACTCCCCCCTCAACTGGACTGCTCAGCTGAGCAAAAGAAAGGCATAGGAAGAGAACACCTGCCAGTTAGCTGTCATATTGGTAGTGTGACCGTGAAACTCCTGAGGTCCAAGGGAAGTAAAGATAAAGGGGGAAGTGAGAGTAAAGGCTTTTATGAGACCAGCTGATAAAACTGGAGGAAGTGGAAAAGCTTTTGAGATTGGATTCCTTTAGAAAGTCATCAGTAACCTCCTACTCAGTTGTGAAACCATGAAATCAGATCAATGTCCTACCTTCCAAGAAAAAGGGCAGCTTTATGGAAGAAGCTTGCATAGCAAACTTTGACTCAACCTGCACAGGTATGCAAAGGACCTTTTCCTCCACGGCTATTTCCTTCCCTGCCTAGTGAGAACGCTGCTAGCTTGACTGCTGCATAAATGCAACTGAGCTTTAAAGGGCTCCGTCCTTTGATAAACAGCACTGTGAGAGATCACGCAGCTGCTCTTAACCACACAGCCATACTGCTCTGAGTGGATCTGGGGCCACCTGTAACCACCTCCTGTTGATAAAATGAGGGTGTTAGCATCAAACCCGAGGTTTTCTCCCAGCTGTGAGGTGCTTCTCCTGGGAGGAGGGCGTTCTTGGCAGAAAAGGGTGGAGGCTTACGCTGACTGCTCTTGAAAACTGCGCAGTTAGCAATGCCAGTCTTCCCCACACTGGCCCTGGAGCCAGGCCAACAGCATGAAGCAAGTGCTGTCCCTAACCAAGTCACGAGATGAGGTTTGCTGATGAAGCCTTGCTGCTTCTGGAGAGACACACCTCAAACCAGCTCAGTAGTACCCAGGTTCCAGTTTAATAGAAAACATGCCAAACATGTGTGAGGGTGATTTCAGCACATTGTGAGCTCGGTCTTCTAATGACAGGGCTGTAAGAACAGGTTAGAAGCAAACAAATACAAACACATCTGTGGCCTGAACTGGACACCAGCTCTTTTTGCCCAGTTCTTCCACTCCAACCAGCTCTTAAGGTTGGGGCCTCAGCACTGACAGTGCCACCCTGTCCTCTGAAAGTTGCCCCATGTCTCAGTCCTTAGCAGGTTTAGAAGAGGCAATTGTCCATCTGCAGTGGCATTCCCTGCTCCAGACAGTTTCCTCCACAGGTAACTCCGAGCTGAGCACTGCAGCATCTGTGCAGCTGGCTCTCTGCCTCCCTGTTTTCCACATGATCTTTAGCTGCCTGAGGCTTTTGTGGACAGGATGTAGGGAAATTCAGGACACAGGCTGCGACAGGTAGTCAGAGCTACCTCCATGCACTGGTCTTCAGCTCAGTTTTGTGACTGTAAGCTGACTTTTCTCTATGTCAGACAGTGATGTGGAGGCTGGAGATCCCTGCACACCTCATCTTTGTTTTACATCCTGTGTCTCCAGCAGCGAGGAAAGAATGTCAAAGAGGGATGGAGATTTAGGACAGGAGATGCCATAGTTTTCAGGGAAGCTGCTGAGACAGGGATATTTTAGAACTTTTCCTCAGGCTGCTCTTGTCTTTTTCCTCTGGAAATAGCCTTTCATCTAGAGAGAAATGGTTATGGACAGGATACAAGATTTTCCAGGCAATCATTGTATGGCTCAGCATAAAAAGTGGTACGGCGATGTGTTACAGGGCCTCATTTGCCAAGGTGGTCTTTTTTTTTATTCCTAGAGCTTGCCTTTGATCTCATTGATATATTTATTCCCCAGCATCTGAGTGGTTCTTCTGTGACATTGAGTTGGGACTATTGTTCTCAGTTTCAGTAGTTTAAAAAAATAATTACTGTCCTTGAATTTCACAGGAGTGGTTAAGGCAGGATTAGATGGAAGGCTTTTGTTTTTAGGACTGTGCCTAGTTCCAACACCTTTAGTTTCCCTGAGGTAAGCTGTGAGTTTCAGGCTCAGCTGAGCTCTAAAACTCAAGGCTAACCTGAACAGTCTGGCAGATCTTCCCTGGTTTTGCCGTAAAGATACAGAACAGACCAGACTTACTCAAACCTGCAGCAAGCTCTGTTCCCAGGAGCTCACGAGCTCCAGCCAAGCTCTCCCTAATCCTGGAATGTAGTTTGAGTTCACAGCATGGCACATCTGTGTTCACATATAGGTTACCATTTTTTTGCCTCTCTTGCTTATCCTTTTTACTTTTCCAGGCAGAGTTCTTCTGCAAACAGCTTTGCCAGTGCCCTAAGTCAACCAGAAGCCACATGAAGGTGGCTATTGCAGCACGGAGCCTGCATTGATCAGCCCTGGCGATAAGCAGCCTGCATCAGTTTGGGATCCACCCTGCACTGATAGAGCTACACAGCTACTAGTAGGCTCAGAGTTAAAGCAGAGCTTGGTTGCTTGTACTTGAAAACAAAATCCCGGTCAGCAGTAAGTAATAAATACTTGTGGATGCTGACTTTTCAAGCTCAGCTTTCTCCTCAGATTAAATCACTAACATTATATTCTCCTCGGCTTGTCCTGTTAGCATCTACTCGAAGCCACAGCTGGTGCAGTACGTGGGGCACCAGTGCCACTACCGTGCTCCAGGTACTGCACTGGCCGGAGCTATTGCAGGGTCTAGCTCTGCAGTGTGGGGCCCTTCGGTCTTTGGGACATTAGTCTCCCTGCTTGCTGAGATGAAATGGGACTGTGTTTGCTAGGAACATGAGAGGGGATTTCTGTGGGGGGATAGTCTCCTTACATACCAGCAATTCATAGAATTACCATCTCCCCATGCTCTTTCTGATAAAACATACTGTCAATCTACTCGCTTTTCATGGCTAACATGGAAAACCTTTTACCAAGAAATAGACTAGACTAGACTAGACTATTTCAGTGTGAAGGGACCTACAAGAATCATCTAGTCCAAATGCCTGACCACTTCAGGGCTGACCAAGTTAAAGCATGTTATTAAGGGCATTGTCCAAATGCCTCTTAAACACTGACAGGCTTGGAGCATCAACCACCTCTCTAGGAAGCCTGTTCCAGTGTTTGACCACCCTCTCAGGAAAGAAATGCTCCCTAATGTCCAGTCTAAACCTCCCTTGGCACAGCTTTGAGCCGTTCCCATGCGTCCTGTCACTGGATACCAGGGAGATCAGCACCTCCTTCTCCACGTCCCCTCCTCAGGAAGCTGTAGAGAGCAAGGAGGTGTGTGTGGGGAGTGAATTCAGGCAATGCAGTGAATACAGATGGGGAATATAGCTGAAAATGTTTTGGTTTCTTTCTACTGTTCTTCACGTTTGTCATCTTCTCTGCCTGTCTGCACAGCCTGGCTTTGCTCTGAAAGTCTTTTCACATATACTGCATTCATTTACCACCCACAGATGCTGCCTGTTTATTCTTTCCTGTTGTTTTCATTGATCTAACATGAAAGTCACCTTGAACTGAAAGAGCTTTGCCCTTGCTAAGCATGCAAAGTATTAAAAAATATAAATATAAAAATAAGCATACAAAATGTGGGGGCTAGGCAAGTTTTTGTAGGGATTGCTGTTGTAGGAGGTCATGGATACTGAATCTGAGTTGTCCATAAAAAGGCAAGATGCCATTGGACTGAATAGATAACTCATAGAATGGTGGCAGACTAGACACCAAGGCAGGGTGTGTTATACCTTTCAGTATTTATTTTGGTATCCATTTTTTCCTGAGCAGAAGCGTATTTGGGTACTTACTAGCCAGTTTTTCATTCACATCAGGACGGGTGACATGGGGTCAGTATGCAATTTGCCTGAGTGTATATTGTAAGAGGTTTATCACCGGAGAAAAAAAATCTTTCGTAAGAAAGTTCCTGCCAAGGTTTACCATCAACCCTTCTTTTATGCAGCTCTTTACAGAGAAAGGAAACTCAGATCCTTTCTTGCCAAACAAGAGGCAGCACTTCAACTTAACAGCTTGGTATTGACTGCTTAAATATTTTTTGGCACATGAATTTAAAACTATGTTTTCAGACAATTTGTCCTGGTTTCAGCTGGGAGAGAGTTAATTTTTCTTCCTAGTAGCTGGCATAGCGCTGTGTTTTGGATTTAGTGTAAGAAGAATGCTGATAACACACTGATGTTTTAGTTGTTGCCAAGTAGTGCTTACACTAGTCAAGGACTTTCTTTTTCAGCTTCCCATGCTCTGCCAGGTGCACAAGAAGTTGGGAGGGGGCACAGCCAAGATAGTTGATCCAAACTGGCCAAAGGCTATTCCATACCATATGACGTCATGCTCAGTATATAAACTGGGGGGAGTTGGCCGGGGGGCAGCGATCACTGCTCGGGGACTGGCTGGGTGTCAGTCGGCGGGTAGTGAGCGGTTGCATCACTTGTTTTTTTTTCCCCTGGGTTTTGTTTCTCTCTCTCTCGTTCTCCTTTTCATTGCAATTTTATTACTATCATTATTATTGTTATTTATTTCAAGTATTAAACTGTTTTTATCTCAACTCACGAGTTTTCTTTTGCCCTTCCGATTCTCTCCCCCATCCCACCAGGGAGGGAGAGGGTGAGTGAGCGGCTGTGTGGTGCCCAGCTGCCGACTGGGGCTAAACCACGACACAATTACATTGTGAGTATGCCTGCAGTGCTGGCAGCTGAGTGTTGGTCTTTTTGTTCTCTTAATTAAATATATGGTTAAATGCATTTAGCCACGTTAGCGTTGGCTGGGACAAGTGGTGCTGTGCTTGCTAGTCCCATGCAGCTCTGCCACCCCTCGTGGTCAAAGAGCAGCTACACGGTGTCACTGTGTGCTTTCATCCCAAGCACAAAAGCTACACATAGACTTCCTTCATGTCTTCCTTGACAAAATTAATTTTCTTTGCCTCTTCTTTCTCCTTTTCATAGCACGAATCTTCTGCTTAATTCTGGCTATAAGAGCAGCAGGAGATTGCATATTTTACTGCCACAGAGAAATGGGTTACACTCAAGGGAAAAGCTTAAGAGGATGCGCTTTTTAAATGGCACAAAAGAGCAAAGCCCCATCATTTTCCATAGTTGGTGGGCATTTTGGGCATCCTTTCTCCTGTAAATGTGTGACACCGTGCAGGGTGGAATCTGGTCCACTGAGAGGAACTGTCCTAGTGACAAGCTGTGGCTGACTAGTAACTCATGGTCCATTTTTCTCCCTTTTCCAAGCCTACCCACCCTGCATTGCTTAAAAAGAGATCAATGCATTCAAATGACCAGTCTGACCAGTTTTAACCATAACCTATACAATTTGACTGCAAAAGCCTTGAAGTTCACAGCATGTCAAAGCACTGAACACAATATTCCTCACCTCCCACCATCGACTGTGTCTCCCGCTGAAACTTTTGTGCCTGTACATATGTGAACTCATGTATGTAGTTTGTATGTGCCGTGGCAAGCGCTTTTTAACTTCAAAGAAGTGAGGGAGAAGCTGACAGGTCAGGTCCACTCCTTCACAGAAACTGGCAAAGACAAATATGAGAATAGTTATGTAGTAGCTCGGGTGGAGTAGGTGGTCAAAAAGAAAGTTTTCTTTTATTATACATCGTATATACATGCACATCTATGGCTGTTTTGCCTTTGTTTTCTTGAATTAGATTATGAGTGCTTCTACAAGGGCTTGGGTCTTCTTACAAGCTATATAATACTGAGCTCAATGGCACTGTAGTTTTGATCTTCCCAGCAGTGGCCCCAGATAACTTTAAGGGGTTGTTGTTAGAGGCACTCTAGACACCAACGTACATGACTTCAGTTAATTCCCATAATATTCACCTGGTACTTATTGCTATATAATACTTTAAAAATCTGTCTCATTTTCACCTAAATGGGCTTTTATGAACTAAAATGTACAAAAGAAAGTTAGTCAAGTCAGTGGTAAGACCCACGCTTGGCAATTTTCATCTGAAATCTAAATTTTCATTTGAAATCTAAATGCAATTTAGATTTCAAATTTCAATTTTCATTTGAAATCTAAATGCAAGCACTTGGCGAATAGCACGTGTGTGTCCAGGATTCGCATTTAGCATCTAACTGAGCTAAGCTAGAGGAAAATCCAGTGATTCAGGATGTAGCCACAAATATACTTCCTGAGGAAGTCTAAATAAATCAAGAAACTTTAAAAATCTCTATTTTTTTTCTCTTCAGACACACAGAATTGAAGGGAATAGGATGATGTCCCCATGGCCTAGACACATCTGTCCAGTGCTATCTGAGATACTTAAGGCTGTCCAAGACATCTGCTTCAGGCTGGCATATATGACATAAGACTTGTGGAAGACTCGTTTGGTCTGGCTGCTAGATGCTGGGTGAGATAATCCACAGCACCTAAAATAGCAGAGCCCTGTCAGTGAAGTCATTCCCTCTGGTGAATACTGCAGGAGAGGCTTAGGTTTGTCTGTTTATATCCATTGCCATTTATATCTGCTTGGTTATGTGAAGAGTGGAAGAAATAATTTTGCCCTTAGAAAGCTTTAGAAAACAAAGGCACACCTACTGATACCAAGGCATGCCACAAAAAATCTCACTAAAAATATTTTCTGACCTGCTGCCCAGAAAGTCATCAAAAGAATATTTATCCATTCTGCAAGGTGCACTGAAAAATCATTCAAGTCTAAAAAATAGTCAAAAATGACATAAAAACATTAACATAACTACCATCCTGAACCTGGCTGATGGTTGACCAAAGCCCGGTATTTTAGCTGGACTGGACAGAGAAAGGCTTCCTGGCTGAGGAAACAGAACCTTTTTTAATCTGTTGCAACCTACAGGTGGGTTCAGCTGTGCATGGAGTTTCAGGCCCTGTCAGTGCCGCTCTCCCTTGCCGGCCTGCGTTTGTACTTGACACGTTTGCTCTTTGTTGCTCTTTGTTCAAACAGTACTTCACGAGTGGAAGAAAGAAGCCCCCATGGCTCTTTTCTCCTATCAGCCTGGCAAAGCAAATGAGAAAGGGAGCTCCTCTCTCTTATCTTAGAGCACTGGGGCTGTTTGCTTGGAGTTCAGCCCTGCCAGGGGCCAAACGCTCCTATAAGGTGGCTCAGAGGCAGTGCAATCGCATGCCCTGGGGTGCACTGAGGTGCCTAAAGAGACAGGCACTTACGGAGACATTCAAAAATACTTATTTCTTGCTGATTTAAGTGGCTGATGCTCCTGAAAAGCCCACAAAATGTGTAAGTAACCCTAAAATTCTGGGCCAGGGCTCCTTCCGAGGGTATGTGACTTGAGGGTGCTGACGCTATGTGCGCAGCACCCGGAACCCGGCAGGATCCAGCCCCGAGCTCTGGTCAGGCCCCATTGGGCAAAGCCCTTCCCGGCAGTGAGGATGCAAGGACCGCACCAGCTGCCTGAGCCCAGCTGAAGCCTGAGCTTGCCCTGCTGAATCATTATAATGTGAGGGGAAAAAAAAAAACAACTGCCCCAGCTGGACTCTCTTTGGACACAAAGAATTTGTGGAGTAAGATTCGAGATGTGAAGAGGGGTTTGTCTGCAATTTTTTTGCTTCTTTTACTTTGGTCTTGAAGAAGAGTCGATGGACAGGTTCCCCAGTGCCATTTACACTGAGCCACAGCTGTGCTTCCCAGGGCCTGGTATTTTTGTTGTGAATTGTAGCAAACATATTCCATATGGTGAACTCAAGTTTTCCTTTAAACTAACACCCCCTACTGTTCACTCTTGTATGTTATGCATAAACAAAATGTAGCCACGATTAAAGTGACTACTGACTTCTGTGTGGTACAGAAATTTCTAGAGTATGGTCCTAATTTTATTTATGTTATTCTTTGAAACTAGTACGGCAGTGATTTAGTCACCTGACATACCTTGCATGTCTTTCAGAAAAAATAACATGTAACAATGTTACTTTTCAATAGTTTTGATGCAGTATACAACTTTGGGATTTATTTTTGAAAATATCTGCAATTCCTGCAGTGCTAAGAATGGCCTCATCACACTTTGACGCTGTTGAATGTTGGGGCCTTAGTTTAGCAATCAGAAGTTGATTTTCTTATTTTTTATGCTATATTTTTGGTCGCTGTAGTTGTGAAAGTTGAATGGAGTTTTGTTCTGAATGGTGATTGCTCGCATTTCAGAAGTTTTGATTTTGGAGAAGACAGTCCTCTTCTTTTCTGTGTTTAAAGAATCCACATGAATGAGTTATCAGACTCTGAATTACCATGTAAAACAGACATCTGGGCTTGCCTACTGCTGAATTACAGGCATGTGCCATTCACCAGCTGCTTGTGCAGTGGTGTAGTCAGACTGATCAGCCCATGCTTTAAGGATAAGGTCTTGAATGAAATATCCCTAGAATAAAATATTATTTGTCACTGGAAGAAGGGTGCTAAAACCAAAAGGACTTATTTTCTCTCTTTGAAAGACAGCTACATGGCAGTGGAAGAGGCAGGAGAAACTGCTGAGCTCTCCTCCCCAGTCTCTCAGTAGCTCTCAGTAGCACAAGTGTCTGAACTTCAGTTTCAGTCTCCTTATTTCTGCATAAGAACACCTAGCACATCATGCTTTCTAGTAATCCCCATCTCCCTTAGCAAGAAAAGGGTTTAAGGATAACCTAAGTTTAGGAATACTATTTTCTAGGGGCATGAAACTTGTCCTTCAGTGCTATGCAAGGCAATAAATGGCGAGCTAACCCATATATATAAAACACATAATCTGCCAAAACATTCCTTTCCCTCTCACCATTACCAGCATCAAATCAGCATGCATTTGCTGTACTGTGCGCAGGCAGGTGCAAACACGGTTAATTCTTATCAGCCACACCGGATTTTAGCAGGATTAATCTCATGAGTTCTTCTGTTTTACTGCCAGCCTCTGAAGCTATTTCCAAAAACTCTCTGGGTCTGTCTCTAGCCCTCAGGTTTGCTGACCACCCAAAGTTTTCCCTGAGTTTCCTCTGTGATGAAAAAAGAGGCACCACCCTGGAAAATCCCTTCTTGCACTGGCAGCTGTGCTGCCATTTCTCATTTGACTTTCCAAAAGACACCAGAAGATTAGTTGCAATCTCTTTGCAGGCTGCTAATCCAGAGCACCATATTACAGTGCCTTGCTGCCCCTCTGGATATGACGTTAAGCAGACAATAAACAGAACAGTGTTTATAGGTGTTGCAGTGATATTAGCAAAGATATGTTGATACCCCTGCCTTGAGTACTGCTGAAATAGCTGTAACACCCCCAAGGCAACTCCACAGATCTACTGAGGCCGAGGCACAGGGCGATGCATAGCCCTCCTCACTCCTTACGCATGGGCAGCATCAACTTTCAAACTTATGTTTTGCTGATAGTTACTGCTGTGGAGCATCTTTGGCCATTGTATAGGATTTTTAAGTATGTTATTAGTTTGCTGAAATAAACTCCTGTTGGTATGGAACTAGGACAAGCTGGCCCCAAACTAGGATGATTTCACTGTCTTGACGAATATATGCATCCTGATAAGCTATGATAGGCTATGCCAGTCCTTGATAATTTATCATGCCTTAACCATCTGTGTGTGTGTGCGTGTAAGTTAAAAGGAGTTAGGGCATAGGTAGCCTAGCGCTCACACTACAAAAGAAGATATCTCCTCCAAAGAGAGACAGAAGAGCCATCTAACAAGGACCTGTCTCCTCCCATCAAGAGAGCAGTGAGAGCCAGTAACTTGCTCAGTTCAGGTAAATCAGCGAGGGAGCACATTAATCACTCACCTAAGCTTTCAGATAGCTTGTTTGTTTGTTTATGCAAAACTTGCATACAGCATGTTCTCATTGGCAAAGATTTCTGATGTCTTTGCCTTTGTCATCTGTGGTCATCTTGATACCATAATACGACAAGTCCCACCTGCCCCAACCAGTGATATTTGCTCTTTAAAAGCATTTCTTACTTTCTTATGGACTTCAGCTTTGCCTCATCTAATTTGTGTGAGCTGGGGCTGGCCATATCTGCCAGCGATACCGTAGGCTGAGTACTGCAGGTCTGGCTGCGGGTGGAGCCATGCATATGGAACCATGTCGGACTGCTGCTGCCCTGCTTTACTCTCTGGTCCGCAGAAAGTCATATAAAGACATTTAACAGTGCCAGGTAAATGAGGATTCATCAGGACTCAGCGCTCTTTACTGAAATATTGAACTTTCTGTTGCATTTTCAAATGCTTGCTTTTTACAGCCATTATTAACACCAGTGTTAGCAAGGCATACTTTACACCTTGAGCCTTGTATAGAGTAAATGGAAATAAATGGTGTTGGCTAAAATAGCTCCATAAAATAACTCTAAAATAAAGAGGATAGGATTTTTTCTTCTCTTCTTTGCTCAGTGGTTGAGGTAAGTCACAGCTTTCTGACAGGAGGCATCAGACTGCTCGAAGTGCTGTTGAAATGAAGGTCAGCGGAGCTGTTAGCCCCTGGTAGCTTTCCCATACACTTTTCTTTAGTTCTTTAGTTTCTTTAGTTCTAAGTTTACAACTCGGCACAGCACTTACAGAAAGCAGTTAGAGACCTACTACTCATCATTTGTCTCATGTATCTCAGCACACAGTCCATCTTGGAGTCTGGGCAGACTGTTGTTAGATCCAAGTAAAGATATTTATGAGTTCACAAAAGAGATGTCTTTAATCGGTGATTACCAACATTTGGCTGCAGACTGTCAACCGAGCTTCCTCCAAATTCATTAGCGAGGCCCAGCAATGACAGCAACTGCCTTCACAAAGCATGATGAGAAAAGCTTTTAAGCCCTGCTTTATATTTCACATAAGTGTCTCTCCTTCCTTGTGTTTGCTGCTAATGGACCATCATTATGTGACTGAAAATGTGGATTTATCCTGTTTAGAGGAGTTGGGCTGCATCCCTATCAGTGCCTCAGGCCTGGCTAGCATTTTGCTGAAATCCCCCTAGAGAGAGCAGGACAGTTTTATATTCTCTAAGAGACAAGATTGTCCTCAGAAGCAACATAAAAAATAGGTGTACTTCTGTCTTATCATCCCAAGCTAGTCACCTGGGAAACATTAACAAGGCTGCATTTGCAGTCATGCTTGTTTAAACAGAGCAGCATGAAAACTCGCAGAAAAATCTCCACAGCTCCCTGAGCATCTGCAGTGCTTCTGCACGCCTCGCAGAGCCTGTGTCTTCAGGCACTTTGACTCACACAAACTCGGAAGTGAATTCACAGGTAGGCTTGCAGTCAGCAGGAATTTCCACACCTCTCTTAGGCCATGAGCCGTGTCCCTGCTGATCAGTGACCATGTGCTCCCCATCCCTCAGGGCGCCCTTCTGGCAGAGAGCCGGGCACGGGCAGGTACTTGCTTTTCTGTGAAATGCTCTGTAAACTGGCTGTGCTACAGAAACGACACAGCTGAGTGCTCGCTCTGGCAACAGGCAGGAAGGTTTCTTATCTACCTATGCATTGGTCTGCTCTTAGGCAAATGCCTCTATTTGCTGAACACCAAACAATATTAGAGACTTACTTACTATTCATTCTTCGGAAAGTTTAGCCTGTAATAGCTTGTATTGTGATTTTGCTTGTAAAAATGACCAGCTTTAGGTGGGTGCTAAGGCTTTCATTTATATATCAAGGATCCAATCCTGTTACACCCAAATGTGTGGGATGCTTTCCATTGATTTCAGTGGGACACAGTGCTGACTGCTGTGTATTCAGCATTTATTTTTATGCAAACCAAGGAAAAGCTCATTCACTTTGGGTAAAAAAGAATTGCACACAGTCCTATCCTTCCGCCTTACTGTACCTCTCGCCCCGTGGTGCAGATTAAGGTAAAATAAATGGAGTTTATTCACTTATAATCAGGACAACATGGAGATTACAGGGCAGAATGCTAAACAGGTATGTGCACCCTTTTGCTTTTATTCATTAGGACATCTCTCGCTGTAGTGGGGCTAGTTTCTGAAAGCAGCTTGGCTGTGTTCAGCTTTCTACAGTAGTCAGTTCCTCACAGGATTAGGCTGTTTCAGAGCCATGAAAATACCTGTGATGTGGATTTCACATGCACCATTTGAACGTTTCTATGCCTTGTTTCTGTTTTTTCTGTCTTTTGAATCTTTTTGTTTTGCATTTGCACATGTGAACACAGTTTTGTTCAACGGAGCTCCCGCTCTGTAGCTCGGCTCCAAATCATAACTAAAGCTCTTTAAAATGCGAGTGGCTTTTTAAGGCAGATCTAATCAGTGCTTCTCTTGGGAATGAAACCAAATGAGCTTTCCTGAGGTTTGCAATTCAGTCCAATTATTTCACAGATCTTTGTTCATTTAATTCCTCTGAAGTGGAACAATCAGAAGAAATTGGTCAGAACTACAGTGCAAACAGTACATGATGATTTCTCAACTTGAAGAAAATGAGATTTTAAAATGTATTTATTTATTTAAAAAGCCTTATTCTTCTGTCATGCATCCTGGTGGTGCTTTATTGCAGACCATAGCAGTCCTGAGAGAACTATTAGAATAATGCCAATGCCCCGCACAGCAGAACCATGTAGCCAAAGCCAAGCTCAGCTCCGTTGATTGCCCTGGACCTACACCAGCTTAGAGCAGCTGAGAACTTGAAGTTCAGTGGAGTGAGTTACAAGGCTATCATAAAAGGATGAGGTATCACTGCTTGGATAATATCATTACACATGATATCATTAGTCATCTAACAGATTCAGAAGGAGACTTCTAGCAGCACTAATTGCCACTAAACACTTACTCCTTTTTGACAACAAAGGAAGATTATGTACCAGAATTTCTACTTTGGCTACTGACCATCTTCCCCATAGGGCCTGATTCTCTCCGCGTTTGGTTCAAGAAGACATGGTCTGTGAGGTGTACTGCCTCAGCTGACTGAACAACCGGGGATTACGCTGAGCTGACTAATGCCAGGAATTGGCCTCGAGATGTGGAAGGACAGCTCTGACATAACGTCTGCTTCCAGCTCGGGGCCTGATTCAACTCAGTGAAACCAGTGAAAGTTCCCATAGGAAATCCTGTTTTACAGTATTGAGTTTAGCAGACGTAGGATTGAGGCTCGATAGCGGCAGACTTGAACCAGAAAATCACTGCTGATGGAGCTAATCTGAAATTAAGGTTCCATGAAGATTTCATGGAGAATGGAGCTCTGCAGAAAGTGTCTGTTTTCCCCAAGAAGCAATACACAAATGGTTCACAGGTATGTATTAGGATGTATTTCACATATTTAGAGAAAAATAACAGTCTTTTGACCAGGAATTATTACTTCTCTTTTCAGCAAGTCATGTAAGTGTATGCTCCCACATAAGGTGTTATTTGTGGTAGCCTTAGATTAATTCATTCGGTCAAGTTGTTACTATACTTGCAGCTGTTTCTCCTTGAGTCAGGAGAGTTTGAAGAAATATTATTTCAACTTCCTTCTTTATGCCAAGCAGTGGAAGAGGTCAGTAATTACCTTTTATTGATAACATTTTATAGTGTATAAATGGAGTGATCTCAGCAATCCAGTGCAGCCAGGTGATTAGTTCATATGAAACCACCTTCCACACGACCCAGAGAAGTAGTACTGCATGCCAACCTGCATCTTATATTCTTAGAAATTTTCTCTGTTCCTCTTTTAAAAGGAAAAGAGTATGCCTATACATACACAAAGCTGATTTTGTCCATATTTTACACTGAATTATCTTACATTGCATTATCTTTAGACAGAGTTCAAGACTTTGAAACTTCAGCGGGCAGGGAACTGCAAAACACATGGAAATCAGTACATAAATGACTGTGATACAAACAGCTTTGGAAACTTAACTCTCACTAGCAGGTTTTAGGGTACTGTAGTTTGTTATTTTTTTGTGAAGTTACAATATTTCTTCCTGCCAGCAGCTCCCATACGGAACCGATAAAAATGTCTCCCTTTGAATAAGGATTACACAGGATGATAAGAAGTACAAGTGTGAGCATCCCTCAGTACTGATGTTAAAATGTCCAGATATGTGGTTACTCCTTCCCATCCCTGGAAAATGGCAGCATACTTCTTTGAAATGCTCATCTAGGTAGTTTCTCAGTTTTAAGACTTTTTTTCCTTTTTCCCCCACAGAAACATAGATAAGTGTGACTGCTAACTGAACAGGTATCAGGAGATGTACACACTGCCAATTATGAGTTTGAGAGTACTCATGAATCCAAGCTCCTCTCGGCTTGCAGAGCAGCATGCACTCGGTGTGAACTTGTCCCAGGCTCTGGAACTCCCCAGAGGGAAACCAGTGGGCACGCTGTTCAGAGGAGAGCAAACAGGAGCTTCTGTTCCTGCTCTCTAGGCAAAGAAGATACCAGCAGGGCAGAGCACTGTTATTGTCCAGCTGAACAAAGTCAAGCCTGAACTCCTCATCAGCGCTCTGAGCCCAGGCTAGGAGACAGCAGGAGAGATTTACAGAACTAAGGTCACAAGCATCAGCTGGCTTGATCCTCTTCTCAGATCTACTTTTTGCCTCACAGATTAGACATTCCCCAAAATGCTGTCCTGCTGCTGGATGCAGGAGGACACTGCAGTGTACCTTCCGGCAAGCGATGAGTTTTGAATTCCTCCAGTCTATCATGGGCTCATGATTTCATTCTACAGTGGACTAAGTCAAGGCTCAGAAAACTCCTGTTGCAATTAACTCCTATTTTTCTGGTGCATTTGGGAGAAGTTACTGCTACCTCACCTGCCTTTTTTTTTCTTTATTTCTCAGAGACTACTGATGACTAACCTGAAAACTCACAAGCCAGCTGGTTCTGGAGTTAAAGGGAGCCTCAACTTGACAGACTAACTCTGGAGAAATGGAAAGCAGCTGGAGAAAAATTCTTTCTTTCTCAGAAGATTGTCAAAGTATATGTTATAAAAAAGCGCAACTTACGGACTCAATAATTGTGATTTTTTTTCCTCAGTTTTGTTTCTTTTTTCAATTTTAAAGAAAATAATTCAAGATTATGTATAATTTTTATGGTCATTTAGCCGTTGTGTTATTGGCAGTATTTCTCTAACTCACAGGCACCTAATGAATACAATAAAATGGACCTATTTAAAGACCACAACATGATACGAGAGGCAATTTCATTATATGCAAGTAAAGGCAAATAACCATTCTGGACAGGCAGTGTCACAAAATACAGAAAAAGGGGGAAGGCTGCTTCCCCATTTTCTCTCCTGAAAATAGTCCAAGCCATGCACCACAACTAACTTACTGAAGGCAAAGATTTCCTAAAATGTCTTGTTTGAAAAAAAGATAAATAGATAATATTTTGAGACATATCACCTCAGCTCACCAGCCATTTTCTAGCAGCTATAGGATTTTTAAAGCACAGATATTCACTCTGAATTGGTGTTGGAGAGATTGTACTTTGTGTGTTGTGCTCGGAAGAAAGAAAGCGATACTGCAAAACTAGAATGGGAGAGCTCTAAGAAGCAAATCTTTTCAGGGGAAGCCAAAGGAATGTGCACCTGTCATCATACCCCTCGGGTTGGTGCAGAATGTTCCTGCAGCATCTGCTTTGCTGATTGGCAAGAAGATAAGAACATTTCATCTTGGCAAGGTCTTTTGACCAGAGGTTGCTAGCGAGGAAAGGCCCTGTTTTCAGGACACATTGAATGATACCATAGTTATTTGTAGAAATATATGTGCAGTCAGAGGAAAATTTCCTCAGTTCTCCAACTCAACAGGCAACTGGTCTGAAAAGTGGATGGAATAAGAATGAATTAAAAAGTTATTGGACTGCACTGACACCCAAGGACACGAGATGCCTGCCTCTCCTGAGGAAGCCATTGCTAGCCTCATGCTCCTCAAGTCTCTGCTGGAGAAGACTGAGAAGTGCTTGTTTTTGAGGTGGACCGCTGAGAAACCCTGCATGCAACAAAAAATTCTTTGATGCCAGTCAGGTTTAGCAGGGACCAGGTGACTGATACTGTCTTCCTGGTAACAGCTGGATGCCTGATCTTCTCAATCTACTATACCTGTGTTCAGTAATTTGTGGATCCTTGTGGAAGTTAATCTTATTACTGGTGATATGCATGAATGCACATGAACTATTTTTCTTCATTTTACTAACCTGGCTGTTTAACTCTCAGATTTTTTATGGTTTATTTTTCTCTTGTGCAGCAAGCTCTCTTCTTCACCTGCTTTTTTAACAGCAATCCAAGTGCTATAATTTTCTGGCCTCTTTTCTCTTCTTCTACCAGATATGCTACTATTTAAATGACCTTCTATACTTCATTTATAGATGTGGAACAGAATTTCTTTTCCACCCTGTACAGTCACTACACCAATGCAAGCTGGCGGAGTGATGCTTTACAACTTTGTTGCCTAGTCTGATTCTGTTAATTTCTTTTTCTGTCCAGCTAAATTTATAAAGTCAATCTTACCAAAATTTAAGCCCTGCCTCAAATTGCCTGGAACAGTACAAATTCCAAGTTAAAAAGTACCAAGGATTTTTTTCTGCTGGTCCTGGATTGTATGGGGAGGCAGAGGGCAGGCAGCATATATGAGATTGCAGAAGAAGCGTGGCTGAAGGCAATAACTCTGAGTGGAGCAAAGAGACTTGAAACGTTAATGACAGGGCAAGGAAGGGAAGAAGGGACGACTTAATGGCGTGGTAGAAATGAGTCGCCTCTACGACGGAACACCCTTCTTAACGGATGTCTCCCATGGGTATTTAAGGGTTAGAGAGTTAGAGCTACAAAGGTATTTGATTTCCACGAGAGTTCGATGCCCGCATATTTGATTGTGGAGACAGACCTGAGTGATTTGCCACAGGTCACAAGAATTTTCTCACAGAGGAAGAAACTAAAGCCATTTCTCTAGGGAGCAAATTGTGCACCTAACCGCTGGGCTATGTTGCTGCCCGTGCTCAGTAGCTGAAGTATTATTCCTAGCAACTAATAGACATTACCAGAGCTATTCTGGTAATACTTCTAAGGTGGCAAATGATTCTCACTTGAAAAATAGTGACTGAGGCACAGAAAGATTTGTGAAAAAGGAGAGCGCCAGAATTCAGATCTTCCGTGGTCCAACTGGTGCCTTACTCAAAAGTCTCTTCTTCCTCCAAGGTATCTAGGAAGAAAATCCTGAATGGCAGCAGGCACCAGCAGCAGAGACCTAGTGTCTAATAAAACAAGTTTCTAGATAGAAAGGCACTGATTAAGTATTACTTAAATGCTAGTATTTTCCTGGTCTTCAAAATAAACTAGGAAAGTCTTAAAGTGGCTATTGGCAGCTATGTTCTAATTTCATTGAAGTGAAGATAAAACTAAATATAAAGTGAAGTCAGACTAGAAATCTAGAAAATAGAATTCTTGGCACAATAACAAAACAAGAAAACATGAAAGAGGGAAGTAGACGGGCACAGCTGAACAGGGCCTTGAGGGTACATATAAGAAGTTCATGACATGAAAGATGAAAGAAAACAAGAGGAAGAATTTGGAGAGCGGACTGACAGCTGAGGAGTTTCACTTGCAAGCTGTAAATAAGCTGGAAAAGAATAAAATGAGAAAGCAAGCTGTGAGAGAAAAGACTGTGTTTAATAACCAGGTAGCTGAAGACCAAGGCGTGAAAGACTGTAACACAAGGGGTTGGTTTTTCTTTCCTTTTTTCCCTCCTCTCTTTTCTATTTTGAGGGGCTGCAGCTCCAGGTTTTCCCTTTCTTATTAATTATAATTTCCAGCTGCAAACTATCACTGATGCTTTGCTTAATTGTGGACAGAGTGGAAGAAAATTGATATTTAATTTGCACATAAAACCACAAAATACTTTGTTGAAATTAGACATGGTAATTCATGGTTGTGTTGTCAAGAGGTGTCTGTCAGAGACCAATAATTTTAGGTCACTGAGTGAAATCATCAGTAGTGCCTTGCTGAACATAACTATTTGAATGGATGATGTCTTGCAGCTGTCAGCATGTTGAACCTACTTGTCGATGGCTCTCAGAGGACTGGCTTAATGATTGTACAAATGAAGCACAAGCTAAACTTGGAAAGAAAATGTCATGGAAATCAGGAAAATGTTGGAAAAGAAGGAGTATTTGTTCCCTGAATAAACATGTTTTCACTTATATCTAACAATTCAGAAAATGGAAAAGTGAAAAGGTATTTCTTTTTTCCTGTCATCTTCAATACCTAGGCAACTGGCCAAACTTTGCCACTAGTAGGTTGAAACCTGCTAGTAAGGAGGTTTGAATAAGAACATAATTAGCACATAGGAATTAATATGAGAACTGGAAAATGTTGCCAAATTTAACTACAGCACTCAGGATGGTATTCTGCCTCTTAGTGCATACTACTTTGACAATGACTGATGACTGTAAACAGCAATTAATCATTTTTGTCAGTTTGCTGTGCGTACTTCACACTACTAGCCAAGTATGTTTAGAGCATGAGTGGTTCCATATCAAAACTTCTCTTCATTTTGTCTGTGTAGCCCTACATTTTAAATCTGTTTGTTCAATCTCTTTGGGGGATTATTTAGTAGAATTAAATCTGTGAGCTTTGCAACTAGTTACATTCCATTTTGGACGTAATTTCAAATATAATTACTAGGCACATCACGGAGGCTGCCTTTGAAGAGGTATAGTCCTGATACCAATGCTTGGAACAGTCACCGATATTTAGAAAAGCACTATATTTAGCAAACTAGATTTTCACTTGGGTAAATTTATGCCGACTGAAAGCCTGTTCCAGCATCTTTAGTGAATTAGCTGAACATTGTGGTGCTTAGGAGTTGTACAAAGCCCTCAGCAGCACCTGTGCCTCAGAAGCAAACGATGCAAGAGAATCAGAAGGAGGGGCAATCGGTTCTGCAGCTCCCTACCATACGCTGGCCATACCATGCCAGAGCACGGAGAGTGCTGGAGGCATTTTGGTCCCCTCAACACCAATTGAGGTATTGCAAAGATGTATTACAACTTTAACATAGTATTTCCTCTAAATTTTCTTACACCAGTACCACTGAATACTATGACAGACTGGAAAGTGATGCATTCTAGATGTGGATATTCATTTTTGTTGATTCAGTCTGATCTCCTTATTGTCCAGATCTGGGACCTTTTGGAAATCTCCACAGCTTTTTCCTGGATTCCCTTCCCAGGCTTCCTTCACGTAGCAACCAGAACATGGGGGCAAGGTGTGCAACCAGACCTTGTTGTAGTAGGAAGCCAGGACCTGCAAAGGGTACGTATCTCCATGTAGCACCTGGAAGGTGCTTGAGCCTTTTGAGGGACAATAGCAACCTGGCACTTGGTGCACGCCTGGTCGGCTAGCTCCTCTACCAGTGATTCCAGGACACTGCCCAGAGTTCTCCCAGGGTGGGGGGATGGAAATCCAGCAGGAAAGGATGAGAAAAAGCATGCTCTTCAAATGCTTTCTGCCTTCTCAGGCTTTTCTGTTTTGATCTCCCCCAAACCCTGTTACTCTGAAGACCAATGTGAGAAAGAGACCTTGAGTTTCTGATGGGGTTTTAAGAGTTTCAGATGTGGTTAGTTCCTCTGATTAGCGCTTGTTGTGTGATGTGGTTCATTTCTCATATGTTAAATAATTCTTAGCAAGGAGAGAGCAGTGAGTAACTCTGCCTCTCCATAAACCCAAGCACTTAAATGCATTTCTAGTGTCATGTTGTGTTCAATCGATCTGAATTGACATTGTGCAGCAAAGTGCAGTGGCCTCTCAGTTATGAATGACACGGCTTCTTGCTGACTCTTTTTCCAGCTGAAGAATCATCTTACGGAGCTTTCATACACCATCTTTGTTTCCAGCTTTTCTGGACCCTGCGAAAAGCAGAATCAGAATGGAAGAGGGGAAGTTGCGCGAAAAAGCCTTCGGGGAGCTTCAGTACAAGACGACGAGGGAAGCAGGCCGCCTGGTGCAGGCTGAGCGTTGTTGGCGTGAGGGTGAGCTCCCTCCAGGAGGTGAGGGAGAGAGGTCTGAAGTATTGAAGAAGAAACCGATTCAGCCGTGCACCGAGGAGTAAACGCCTCCTCCTCAAGGGGAAGGTGTCGGTCGCACCAGCAGTGCTGTGGCCGGCTGTGGGGTATCACCTCCTCACGGCACCCCTCAGGCAGGACGTGCCGGGATGGTGGGGCAGAGACCGGGCGCCCTCCCGGGGAAATCCGTTCCCTGACAGCTGCCGGGGGCGGGGGGGGGCACAGGCTTCCAGTTGGCAGCGGCACGTCCGCCACCCGCCGTCCTGACGAGGCCCCGTTCCCCGCCCGCCCGCACCCGCTCCTGCCAG
>VYZW01012915.1:23991-45733 GCA_013401315.1 Balaeniceps rex
CCGCTGCCGGGCTGCCCGGCGCCGCGGGCCGGGAGCAGGGGCCGGGCCGAAACCGCGTCGGGGAAGGGCGGGCGGCGCTGTCTGTCAGTGTTGCTTAAGGATACCGGCCCTGAAGCGCCTGCATTCAGACAGACAGACAGACAGGAGTTTCTGAATTCGGATACTGCCGAGGACACCGTGGAGAGGTGAGTCCGAAAGAGGAGGCAGTAAGCCTCCGTTCCTGTTACGCTGGTGAGGGTGGGATCACGTCCCGCGTCTGACTTCAATTCTAAACCTTAACTCAAAAGCATGAAATGGAAACGTAACTTACAAGCTCTTTTTTTTTTTTTTAAAAGAAAAGTGTGAATTTGATTAATTGACACAAAGATCCGTGTATCCACAATTAAATTGGATTCAGGACACAAATCCGTACAGAAGTGGGGCCAGGGGAATTACCCCACTCCTGGTGACTGAGGCTTAGTCTTACCAGTTCGATCCATGTGTCTCTAACTTCTTTGCTGCCCGGTGCCTGTGGTACAAGCATGAGGTTGTCAAACCCTGTGTACAGAAAACGCTAGCAAATACTACAAGCGCACTGAAAGGAAATCACTTTCCTGGGATTCCTGGTGCTCCCGCTAGATTGACCTTCTTTTTATCAATCTAACATCTTTTGCAAAACTTGTGTAGTGTAAACCAGGCCATAGTATGCCCAAGGATGCGCAAGGTACAGTAATGACTATAATCAGTGTCTTTCTCTAATGCATGGCCCACTCCCTTGCTAAGAGGAAAAAGCCGAAAGAAGACAAGGAAAAATGACATGAACGTTACTTTAAATCTCTGAAGAAATGACGTTAAATGTAAATGTTGGTACTGGTCAGTAGTGGACACTTTTTACTATATTTTGTTTTCCAGATTCAGTTGTTACGTTCAAAGCAAGTAGTAAGAGGACTGTTGTACTTAAAACCTGGAGACTTCATTGTTACAACTGAGTAAATGATAGTTTCAGATGTTACGGTTTTTGAAATAGCTTAACTTTGCCTTCAGTCGGCAGAGTTATTTTTTTTTCTCTGATTTTTTATGTTGTTTTCTTTGAGTATTCATGCTAAAACCATCTGATTAGAAAAATACACGGTACAGATGATAATGGGGCTGTCAGGATGTCTAATCAGCAAGGGTAATCATGGTAAACAACCAGTGAACGACTTGGGGGAAGAGCACATCAGCTTCGAAAAATTACACACCATCCTTCCATGTCAGCATCTCTCAGCTTTGCCTTCTGTACACCTCTGCACATCCCAGCTTTTCTCATCCAATTTGCACCCAAGCTCTGTCATTTTGGTTCAGCACGTTATCCTGCAGCCTCCTCCGATGTTGCCATCTCTTTTCATTAGCATCTCTTAAATCCTCTTCTGTCGAATGCCTTGTTACTGCATGTGAAACGTGACACAAATTACCTCTCGTGTCTTCCTTCCCTAGCCAAATGGGATGGCTGTGATAGTTTACATAAAGTGGGCAGGGAGTGAATTTGAATGAGTAACATTCACATGCATGCACGTGCACACATGCAAACATATATAGATACATATTATACTGGTTTGGAAATATAAACCTGCTGCGTTTTACCTGTATTCATGCCCTTGTTATGTTCACTTTTAAGAGTTACCTTGGCAAATGAATGCACTGACAGAGATGTTGGCAGAACTGGTAAATTTTAGACAGTGGTTACAGAAGCCTTGCACAGAGCTTATTTTCTGTATGGAAACATGGATACCTGCATCATGTTAACCCATACTACCAACAGAAACACCACCATGTGACTTGGTTGTCCAGTCAACTGTAATTTATAATTTATTGTGTTTTAATTTACGATATTATGTTCAATATACACAGCTAGTTTCTCCTGAACAGTTTCCAGTCTAAAAAATAATATAGTTGTAGAAAATGATCTGCAAAAAAATTCAGTAAATCTTAGAAAACTGAACTGTATTACTAATAATTCATAGATATAGAAGGGAAACTCAGTCCAAATAATTAATTTCATTTAAAAGATTATCTTGCTACCACAAGGTGGCAGGGACTCAATCATCAAATGGATCAAGGATAATCATATACGTTTCATTCTAAAACTATACATTATACATATATGAATATGCAATGTTGTGTGTAGTAGATGCACATCCCGGAGTACCTGTGAGAGGTAGTGTATTTGTTTGACAGATCTTTAGTACTGAGGTTACTAGGCTATGCATATAAATTACGTGCATTTTCAGGAGATATCAGTGTCCACAGACTATGGAAAATGCAATATGATGTAGCAGAGAGTAATAAAATTTGAAAAGTGTACTTTTAAAAGAGGTCATAGGATTTAAGAATTGTCGATCTAATCTGTTATGCATAATGATTCATGAGGGTAAGGTGGTGCAGCCTGCTTATTATTTTTTCAACCCCTTGGCCTTGATCCAGTAGCCCTTATACAAAGCTGATTTCTATGAGAGTGTGCCAGAGTTAAATTTGCAGGTTAATTTACAAACCTCCAAATCATTGAAGAAAAAGGTTGCACCTTGTCTTCAAATCACATAGTTGCTTAAAGGTCCAGTGTCCAGACTTTGAAGTCCATTTGTTGCCTGTGCTGGTTGATACATTGGAACTGCAGACTGTCATGCATAACATACACAACGTACATTACCTACAGCTGAACTACAACTATTACGAAGTGATGTAACAAGGATCATGTAGGTGGAGGTCAAATCCCAGAATAAATCCCAAAGATTTACCAGGGTTGAACTTGAGAGGCTGTATGAGGATTTGGAACGTGTCTTAACTAAAATGATGTGAGTGATCCTGTGCAGCTTATCACTGCTTCCATAGCAGTAAGTAAAATGTTGTTGAAAGCTTCAAGAGCAACAGTAAATTACCAACTACACAAATACATAAGATCCATTATAAACTTATATGTAAAGTCACCTTTTACTTTGTGACAGTGATACTTATTTCGCCTTGAAAAGCTGTTTTTTTGAATTCTGCCATATTTTCTGTCTGCAGTTCCTTTACTCTAAATAAATAAGCTTTAAGAATATTAAGTGGTGACATAAACAACTTGTTCTGCCATCATTAATTGATAAACAACTACATTTACTTCATATCAGAAAGCAATTTGCTGCAAATGGGTGAACAGTCTTGAGAAAAGAGGGAGCTATGACTGTGAACTGGCTGCCACCTCCTTTTGGCCTGGAGTTAGATACCCAGTTATTTTCAGTACCTGATTTTCTGCATGCCTTCTGTAGGAAATCCACTGGATGGTAGAGCTCCTAGAATTTAGATACTGCAGCCTTTGTACCTCTAGTTCTAAGTCTTTAATGTTGTAGTTGTAAAGAGATAAGTAGAATCTGATTTTCAAAATTAGGAAGTGCTTATGTGAATCTGAAGTTTTCATATGTTACTTGAACTCATATTTGTTGTCAAACAACTGTCTGTCTTGATAAAAGACCAGATATATTATACCAGACAGTGTGTATAAAAATAATTTGACGCAAAATATCAGTTGCTATTGAATCCAAAAGGAAGAGGATAAAAGAGTACGTGAACTATTTGCATTTGGAGTAGGGAAAGCTATCACTAATGTATAATTTGTTATATTTTTAGTAGGATAGTACATCTTTCTCATTTAGCTCTAGTTTCAGTCTCGATTTATGCACTGAAAAGCAATATTCTTGAGTGTGGAATTATTATTCATCTCTTTCAGGTTAGTACAATCAGTAGCAAGGAAAGAAATACTAAGTGAGAAAGCATGTTAAAATTCTGCTTAAGTCATTGGTAAAGGTGTCAATCTTTCAAGAGCTAGGATTGTTTCAGATAAGTTTTATTTTGCTGTCTGACACTGGAAAATTCTTCAGCCTGAAGCAATTTTTGTTTCCCATAGTTTGACTTGGTGTGCTTAAAGATAAGTCACTGAGTTCTGAAAAATTAAAAATTACAAGGATACTTTAAGGATCCAGTTCTCCAATTTGGTTGCCTGAAACTGGGTAACTAGATACAGGCTCAGAGGGCTATCTATCTGTCTGTCTGTCTCTCCCTCTCAAATCACTTGTGAGCTAAATGCCTGTTTTAAGTGCCTAACGTGGATTTATCAGACTTGTCAGCCTTTAGGTAATCAAGTTTTACCCTCAGTGTAATTACTAGCTTTAAGTATTCAGAGCAGAGAGCGTACTCCAAAGATAACAGATTTTATAAAAGGCAAATATCTACTTGCATTGGGTGCAGGTGCCCAGGGGCTGGCAGGGGAGTGCAGGGGCCGCTGTGAGGGGCGGCCAGGGCTGCCCCATGCCGGACATAGCCGGTTCCAGCTGGCTCCAACAGACCCAATGCAGGGCATGGCTGAGCCCCTCAGCAATGGTGGTCGCACCTCAGGGAAAATGTACTTAAGAAAGGGTAAAAAGCCACACAGGTGGTGTGTGAGGAGTGAGGGGGAAAAAAAGTGTGAGAAAGAGCTCTGCAGACACCAAGGTCAGAGAAGAAGGAGGGGAAGTGTTGTTCCAGGTGCCAGAGAAGAGATTCCCCTGCAGCCCATGGGGAGGACCATGCTGGAGCAGATACCCACTGTGGAGGACCCCACGGTGGAGCAAGTAGATATTTCCTGAAGGAAACTGCAGCCAGTGGAGAGGATCCCATGCAGCAACAGATTCTCCTGACAGGAACTGCAGCCCATGGAGGACCCACGCTGGAGCAGGTTTATCCTGAAGGACTGCAGCCCATGGAGTGGATCCACACTGGAGCAGTTTGTGGAGGACCGCAGCCTGTGGGAAGGACCCACGCTGGAGCAGGGGAACGGTGTGAGGAGGAAGGAGCGGCAGAGAGGAACCATTATGGACTGACCGCAACTCCCCATTCCCCACCCCCTGCGCTGCTGGGCAGGGTGGAGGAGGTGGAGGAGTTGGGAATGTAGGAGTGAAGTTGAATCTGGGGGAAAAAAGAGAGGGGGAGGTGTTTTTCTCTTTGCTTCTCACCATCCAACTCTATTTTAATTGGCAATAAATTAAATTAATTTTCTCCAATTCGAGTCTGTTTTGCCTGTGATGATAATTGGTAAGTGATCTTCCTGTCCTTAGCTCGACCCGTGAGCTTTCTCATCTTACTTTCTCCCCCTAGACTGCTGAGGAGGGGGAGTGAGAGTGCAGCTGGGTGGGTGTATGGCAGCCAGCCAAGGCCAACCCACCACACTACTCTAACAACTGTGGTTTTAAATACAAAGCTGAGCGCTACTCAGTTCTTAACACTGTCTTGTAAGCACCAGCTTTTAGTGGCAGTTTTAGGATTGTAGCTCCCAGCTAGCTGGAGCTGTCTCTCTGCAGCCCTGCAAAAGGTGGTTGCGGATTCTTTGCCTCTGCAGAGTTTTCCTGCTGTCTGACTCCTGATAGCTCCATGCTCATTTTAAGCTACTCCCTAGTCAGTCACTTGCCAGGTTTTGGATCCAGTTTTGAAATGCTGATCTCCTCCCTAGACCGTTAAACACATTTATCATTAGGAACCTTGGAGGCCTAGAAGGAACGAATATTTCTCCTTCATCGGAGAGGCAGTAATTAGTCAGAATTTTATGTGCTTCATGCAGGTCGAAACTGTGTTGCTTCAGGAGGGCTCACCACCTGCACTGTACCCAAATCACTGCATTATTTATTTCTACCAGTCCTGTGTTCTGTCGCTCTCTACCACAGCTGGGCATGCAAGGCACAATTTAATAATGAACCCTCATCCACTCTCCCTGCCTCCTTCAAAAAATATATTAATGTATTTTATTGCTTAATAGTATTTCTGTGAAATTTTTCCCTCCTTCTTTCCTCCAGTCTAGTGCAGAATAAGAGTTCAGACTACACTGTATGTTGCATTTGGATTTTACAGCTGAAATCATTGTAAGGGCTCTGAAATGAGCTCCAATTTTGCCTACATATTTTTATTTTATAGCTTCTTATTCTTTGCCTTTCTAGGGTGGGCAAGCCCCATTCTTCTTTCTCTCCCATTTCTATGTCATTGATCATTCTTGCCATGCTTTTATTCTGCAGTATCTTTCTGTTTAAGAGAAGGACTAATAGTGTTCCAGATAAGTCCACGCTGTTGTTTTCATGGAGCGGTTTTAATGTTCTTTGTGTCGTTAATACTTTCCATGTATACATCCCTTCACCTTGTTAGCTATTGTGTCAGCAAGCATTTCACTGAGCTGTACATACATAGAGTTCAAGTTCCCTTTCTGAGAGCATACGGTTGATGTGGAAACATATAAGGTAGTAGTTTACATGCTTTTTGCCAGTATTCATTGATTTCCATTTGCCTAAATTGCACGTCACTAGCCGTCAAATTGAGAAATTAATATAGTTGATGGGGGTCACCCTGAAGTGCCTTGCACTCCTCTTTTGTTTCTCCTGCCCAGAGTACTTTTTGCCGTCCTGAGATGATCTTGTCTCACTGCTCCTTCTTTTCATCAGCATCATTAATGAGAGGTTTTCCTATGGAACCCTGAGGAATACTGTTCTTAAACTTTTGCGGTGGTGAAGGTGACTGTTTTAATTCCGTTCTTGCTTTCTGTCTTCTAAGAAGCTAGTTTTTCATCCAAAACAGTGTTTGGCTTCATATCCTATGAATTGTTTTCTTTCTTTAGTGGCATAGCTTTTGCAAGTCTAAATAAGGTATACAACTGTTTCCTGTATTCAGTGCTCCACTGGTGTACTCAAACCATTCCAGGAGATTATGAATATCTAGTTCCAGTATCTATTAGTAGTGTCTAATTCCAGACTAGTCATATCTAATTTCAGGAGATTAGTAACATCTGGAGAAGCCATTTCAGTTTGAAGTTTAAAGAAATACTGTACTTAATGGTTTTTAACCGAACTTTCAGGAACTGATGCAGAAATGGCACGTCTGGAAATCCACCTCCAGTGTCTGAAATGTAGAAAGGCATTGCTCACTACTCTCCAGGTTCAAAAGCAATGTGTCTTTTCAGTGAGGTACTACATGTTGTTGGTAGCAAATTATCTACATCGTCCCTAGACTTCAGAAGGTTTTTATTATCTCATACTTTTATTGTTTTAGAAGAGTTAGTTATTTTGTTGGAGATTATAAACCAAGTGGCCCTTGCTTAAGAACTGCTGTAGATAGACATCAATCTGATTGTGAATCACCAGAACTAATGACAGGGTTATTGTTGTGTTAGGTGGCAGAACTAGTCAAGATCTTAACTCAGTACTAACTTTGTGTTGGAAATACATCCTTAGAAAAAAGTTAATGCTTTGTTACTTATCTGATGAATCATTCTGTTTTTCCTGCCATCAAGCTTTTAAAACCTTGAACTAAAGTGGAAGTATAATGGGGGTACATGGGGAATACATGATGCTGTTCATTGGAAGAGTGACAATTTACGCCTCCCTTCTGCAAAGTGATAGCTCTATTTTGATTAAAAAAAAACCCCAAAATTATTTGGCTGAGCTTTAAAGGGAGAGGAGGGACTATATGGAGCAGTAAAATCCAAGCAGCTCATGCCACCTTACTCTTAAAAGTTATCTTTCATGAGACTTAGTATAGCTCAAAGCAGTGGAAATGAAATAGGTAGCAAGAGCAGCTATTAGTAGGAAGAAGCAATTTGCTACTGTGCCTTACTTTATGTATGTGCATAACAATTTGTCAGCAGGAAGCGTGCTGCTCTGTTTTTAAATGAAGTGGCTGTGACACGGTGGCTACTGCCTTGTAGCCTCCCATTGTAACTTCAAGTCTTGGAACCTGGGCAGTGAGACAGAGTGTAAGTTATAGGCTACTTTTGCAGATTTTGGTAAGCTGAACTTTGAAGAAATCGGTAATAACAGAAGGAAAAACGTTTTCTTCTTACCTTGAATTATGTTCAAATGAATATATGAGAAATGGGCATTACCTTAATACTCACTGTTATGGCAAAATGAATGTTCTAATCACCAAAGCACTATTGTGTGTCATCTATCTAATTCTGTGTAACAAATTATGTATTGGAAGCAGTAATTGTAACTAAAAAATTATTTATGAAAAATTTTCCTGGAAATGAGATATTTTTGGCATCATACCTGTTTTGAAACCCATTCATTTGGCTGGTTCATTTATTAATAACAATGTTTGTCTCTCAAAGATTGAGTCATTCTAAAAGAAATAATATGCATTGATATTTATAATGGATATACATTAACAGAAGCATAGAAATAATTTGGCAGATGTTTTTTGAACAGAAAAAATCGATTCCTTTTGTGAGACTGTTCCAGTTAACATTTTTATACGTAGTCATGTTTTTATCATAGATTATCTGCACTGTAGGAATGAATTCTTTTGGGTGAACATTCAAATCTGAGAGCAGGTTGAAAGACCCCTTTTTTTACTATATCAACGTGTCATAGAAATGTCCTTTTTTTCCCCAGTAAAACTTAAGTTAACCAGTATATACAGGGCTTAGTTTAAGATGAGACACAGTTATATATCAATTGACTTGCACTGAGGTAGAGTTAGAAATGGGAAATACTAACCAGATTTCCAGGTGTTAAATGATGCCCTAGGCCTATTTCTAGACTAATTTCTTTATTTCTGGATGCAATAATTAATCTATTTTATATTTTGAAATATATTAAATAATTTTAAAAGTTATGTATGATTCCCTTTACTGCTCTGGGAGTTAAGTGGAGGGTAAATCAAGTATCTGGTTTTTAAGAAACTGGATACATAACATAGACCTAGTCATGGATTGTGAACTTTGCTTCAGGAATAATTCAGGGCAGAATGTTAGTTTCTGTAAGATCTGTATTTCATTTCAGCTAAAGCTGAATGTTGTATGGTCAGTGAGACACAGGATTACAGGTGAGAAAGGGACAGTAGATGGCCTGAGGTAGTTGAATGATCCCAAGAGAATTTAATTCTAGTCATATCTCAGGCAAAAAAGGTTCCTGAATGGAGTTTCAAAACTTAAAAAAAAAATTCAAATTTCAAAACTTTCACTGGCAGTCTTTCAGTCCCTCATTTTTAGAGGCGCTTGTCTTGAGTCTTAAAAACTGTTTAGCGGGGATAGATGTGATATGAATTTGACTTACTGGTGTTGCTAAGGCATTGAAGGCAAATCTGGAAAGGAATTTAGGTGAATTCCCTAAATCTTCTAGGACCTGGGCTGCTAAATATCTTAGCAGAGCTTGTCTTGAAGCATTATAACAAAATTAATGCAGAGTTTGGATAATAGAAAATTAATGCATAACATATATTAAGCTGAGGGGTACATTTCATTAATAATGGTTAATATGCATTTTCAGAATAAAAAACTTCATAAAATAGATAAAATTAGCACAAGGGCATCAATTTAAAGTGGAATGGGTTGTCCTAGCGCATGTATTTTTTTTTGGTTGGCTTTCTAACTGTAATCTTTTTTTAATGAGATTTTAAATGCAATTTCACTATGGCTAATAGGTATGACAGTGTAGGGATTCAGAAAGCACAGAAACAAAAGAATATAGTGTCATGTAACCCTTTTCTTGGGTCACGATGAATTTTCTTTGTTACACTTTTACTAGCACTTTTTTCTGTCTAATGCAAATAAACCAAGAAACAGGTATCATATTGTGTGTGTAAATATCACTGGCTATTCTTTAAATAGTTGAATTTGATTTTTGCTGTTCCATTGTTTTAATAAATCACTCTTTTTAAGTACTGAGCACATTTCTTTTGCAGCCTTCACAAAATATTTTTTCCTCTCTTTCAGCTGTCATTTAGATGTTGATATGTAAAGCAAAATGGCAAAAATCAACACCCAGCACTCCTACCCTGGTATGCACAGACTGTCTGTCAGAACTACCGATGAAGATATTGAAAGGATTGAAAATGGCTGTATCAGGTAATATATTCCTTTCATCACAGACAAGAGGACAGATTGCTGCATAATTTGTAGCACTCCTCTAGCTCTGCATTATGGGGGTGTTATATCAGGATATTGTTGACCCAGTGTACTTAACTGACTTAACGATGTACATCCAAAGTATAGAAGGGACAGAAACAGGAGAGTTGTCATGGCTTGCAGTTTTGGAACCAGAATCTGTATTACCTCAGGAATAAACCTCATTTTCACACCAATGGGAATTACACCACCTCATTAAGGGGAAACCTCTTTCTCAGGTCACCATGCAGATAGCAGGGTCTGTGCTTCCTCCAGTCTGTGGGATTTGGAGAAAAAGGGATCCTCCCAGTGCCATGCAGTGAAAAGCCTCAGGAAGTTTTTTTTAAAAGTAGCCTCTGCAAATCCCCGAGTTCCCGCGGTAGGGAACATTTGTAGTGTATAAAGAATATTGACATTTTTGTACTGGCTTTTCAGAGCCTCTCACTGTACAGTGGACCTGTAGTGGTTTCTTTACATTCACCTTTCTCTGTTTTGGTAGTTTTGAATCGGCTGTTTAAAATGTGCCAGTAAGCTTGCACTTACATTTTACACAGTAACAGTCATTTGTCTAGTCTGGGCAAACCCTGCTGGGCCTGCAGGAAAGTACCTGATGATCCACAGCACCTTTACAGACTGGAAAAAGAGTTCTGCTTTTGGCTTGTTACGGTCAACCACCTCTGCTATGTGGACCCTGTCAGACTGTCTGTTGCTGTTCAAATGTGCACCCAGGCTAGAGTACTCAAAATACTGCTAGGCTGATAGGACTGCCTGCATTATGATAATTTTGTATTGCACGCCCCTAGCATCTACTATGGATGCGATCCCTGTCCTGTTTGAATTGGTCCTTTTTTTCTTTCTGCTTTGCTTACATGATACTTTCTGTCATGTAGGTGTACCTGCACAAGTGAAAATGGAGCTGCTTTTATTCTGCACAGCATGGCTTGCTTGACTTAGTTATACTACCGCATGGTCTCCTTAGGGAGATTTGCAAGAGCCGTGTCTCTTTGTCTCCATTTACAGTGATATCTCAGAAACAGGGAAAACACAGATCGAAATGAGCCTCTTCCTTTCCTTTTTTCAGTGTCCTTTTTGTAGAGGATATCAGTGATTGACAGCTCACAGAATGGAATTACTGGCAGGGATGTGAGAGCGTGGTTATAAAGGTTTAAATGCAGAATTAAATCACTGCTGTCATCTGCAGTTGCAGAGGCGATGACTTGCTTATGACAGATAGAGGGACTGAAATATGAATTGCGCTTTATCATGATGATGATGGTCTTGAAGAGCCATTTATTTAAAAGAAAGTTTGCTGTTACCAGCATTAATTACAGGAGTTCATAGATGAGTAAAAAGATAGAGTCTCACTCTGTAACAGAGATCTCATATTTAAGCTTTTTGGATTGCTGAAGTGTTTTCTAGTAAGTATATACAATACCTTTGTAATACCACTCAAAGAATTCTGATACAGATTTTTTTAAATTCAGATTTGTTTTAGAATATGTCTGTACCAAAAGATAGATCCTGTCCAAAATTTTAGCCCTTCTTTGTCTTGTAGCAAAAGATACAGCTATAGACATTGGAAAACCCCCAGTTTTTCTAGAGTAGCAGCATTTCTCCTTTGCCTTTATCTTCCTCCAACTCCAGTTGGCTATAGTTCAACAGAGCAATTAAGCACATTACTTAGTTCTCATTAAAGTCAGTGGGTGTCAAATTTATGCTTAATGCTAAGGATATGCTTAAGTGCTTTTCTGCTGTGGAATGGGGTATTATCAAGGAACAGCATTCACTGAAACAGTTAACAGAAAGCTGCTGGTGATCTTTAAACTGCCATTCTCAGTTATGCTGGAGTAGGTGATGGATGTGCCCGTATGCTTACAGTGTAGTGTGCTATAAAGTTGGTCCATTTTGTTAAAAATCGACAAAACAAAAAATAACAAATGAGTCTTCATTTTTGAAGTCCAGCCTCTGTATAGAAACAGCTCAAATAGGACAGGCAGCACCTTAGCTTATAGACACAGGTTGGCTATCTAAAAGTTGGAAGTAGGATTCAGCTGTGCCTTGTAGACATCTGGATTTCAGCGTCTCCGTGTGAGCAGATGTCTAAGTTCCTGCTGTCACCAGTGGAGATGTAGTCAGTAGTAATAGTCAGTGGAGCCTAGGGAGCTGTTCAGCTTACCCTGAAGTTGAATAGCTCTTCAGGCTCTTTTGGCTGTGTCGATTATGAGAGGTACTTAGTTGCCTAGAATAGGCATCTAAAGCTATTTCAGATACCATGGAGTATCTGAAGCATTTAGCTGAGGCTAGTGGATATGAGGTGAGACCTGTGTGCTCTGGAGAGGTCAGATAAAGTATTTTGAGGTATTCCAAATGGTACTAGGCTCCTGTATTGAGGCAACTGAATCAAGCCCTAAGATGGCAATTGACTATAGTGGGAAACTAGATACCCAGCTTATATTAGAAACCCTAATTTAGGTCCCTGCCATCTGGAGCCAAATCCTGCCCTTGAAGTCTGGCTCATAGTCATTACTCAAAAGGGCTTCAGCAATTCCTGTTTAACTGATCAGAACTTCACAACAATTACTACTAAATGAAAATTCTGGATTGTTTGCATGCATTTTAGGTGAAAATGGTCTTCTAGGGTTTCCTTGAAGATCATTGTGCAAATTTAGATCCAAATTAAGTCAAGGCAAGGGACAGATACAGAGCAGGTGCTGATGTAAATATCCTTCCCAGAGCTTGCTCCACTAGATACCTTGAAAGCATGGGAATAAATTGGCCTTTAGAGAGCTGAAGAGGCATGGAGCAGAAACCTCAGCGTCAGTGAGTTTTCTCTAAGATATAGTGGCAGTGCTACCCCTGTGGAAATAAAATATTTTTCAGCATAAGCCGAGGAGGCACGATAATCTGCTGATGTTTCTGCTTTGTAACCTGCTCTTTATTTCTTGGCACACGACGTATTCTCTTCTTGTGTTGATTTCAGACCATGTAACACCCTTGGATAGTAATGGCAGTGATTACTGTTTTGCTGCAGATACCAAACAAGCTTATGGAGTCCAGATGGGAATGAGTTCATCTTTGTAAAAATAAAGTAAAATTTACGCCACATGCATTGAAGGAGTTACATCAAAAGCCCTATCTGTAACTGTCCGTCATCAATATAAATGTCCTGCATCAATATAAAGCCAGCTGACAAATAAAGCCTCTTGTATTATCTGAACAGGGTTGAGGGAAGTCAGGAATGAGTATGAGAGTTTTGTAATACGGAGTTACAATAGGGAGTTACAATAATGGAAGGAAGAGTTCATTTTAGATTTACTTTTTGATTTGCATTTGTGTGAATTAAAGTGGAATATGTTTGTGATTGGTGTGTAATACTGGACAGGTGCTTTCATAAGAGTTGCCTGGCCTTTGTGTATTGTTTTCTGATCCTGTTGCAGATACACGTAAGCTGTATTTGTGAAAGTGAAATGCAAGCACTTTAGTACTGTTTCCACAACATGATTTTGATTTTCCTGAGTTGTCTACACATGTTATATCTGTAACTTTTTTGTAAGGTAAACCTGAATTTATTTACAGATAGTTATATTTAGTTATAACATAAACCTAGATGTTTAAGATCACACAAAATGTCTATTTTTCTGTAAAAAGGAATAAAAGGACTTAAAACCAGCCATAGCAGTGCAGCCTAAAGGACTGATTAGTCCAGTGTCCTTTCTCCAGCAGGTCTGTAGGCAGATGCTCCAGGAAAAAGAAAAAAAAGTGGACAAACTGCAAGTATCTGCAACATACTTTTCTCTAATACTCTCCCAGCATCCAGCTCAGGAGACTTGCGAGCTGAATGTGGGCTCTGTGTGTCTGGTAATCCGTAATGGATTTCTGCTCCATGAGTTTGTTCATTCTCCCCTAGAAGCCACGTTAACTTTGGCATCCACAATATTCTCAGCACCCACAACACAACTAGGTTATAGAAGTTTTTCAATACTAAGCAGTGTCTATTGGTGTCTTCTTCTTAGAAGAAGAAAACAGTTAACAAGTTGAGAATTCTGGGAGTGGCAGGACCTATCTTTTTTTAGCATGGTTCTTTGTGTAGAAATAATAAAGTTTTAATTCTCTGTTTGTCAGTTTCTCAGCTGTGAGTACGCACAAAATTGAGTTGCTAATTATCCTTTTGTGGGCATTCAAAATGCTGTTGCCAGTTCTTATGAAGATACTGCAAGTATCATTAGAGTCAGTGTTTTCCTGGCAATACAGATTAATAGACTCTTGTGAGAGTTTTTGTTTGCATTACAAAGCGGGCGGGGAGAAGTGATCCTTAATGGATGTGACAAAGTCTTGTAAAAGTGAATACTAAAGAATGAAAAACACAGAGAAGACCCTAGGAGTCTCGTAAAAATTCCAGAGTGAGCCCTGGTAAAGTCCAGGTTCCGGTGAGGTCAATTTCAGAACTCCATTACTGGAAGATGAGGCTAAAATTTCATCTATTTTTCTCAAATGCTAGTTATTTCAGTGCTAATAAGTAGTCTTACAATTACAGGAACTCATGGGAGTTGGCAGACACTGCACGTAGCTTAACATTATAATCACTATCTGCAGTTGTGTGCAACGGGGCTGTTGTGTTTTCCATGCATGGCAGTAGCCTGAGGTGCCTCATTTCATCGCTGCCAGAGCAGCCCTGAAGCTCTGTAGCCTGTTTTGCTAACGTGACGCGTGAAGTTTCAGCTACGAAGCGAGCAGCATTAGGCCTGCAGTTGTGCAGCTGGCGGCAACAGGCTGGTAAGAACAGCAGTCGTGCTGCTGAGGACTAACTGCTGTGAAATCACGGCTTTCCCTTTCAGTCCAAGCAAGAGTGAAAGCAAAAAGAGATGCGTATTTGCTTTGAGTCATAAAAAGGAACCACACTGGTAGAAATTCCAGACTGTTAGACCCAAACAATCTCTAGGAGAACAACGCTGAAAAAAACAGTGGGCAGTCATTTTAAAGCTCCCTGGGGATGAACTCTGTGTTGAAGAAAAGCTGCTGATGCCTTACAGGAGGTGTTAGAGTAGAAAACATGCTTCCCATAATTGTGTATCTGCACACCAGAGTAGTACTGACCAGTAAGGAATCAGCTTCTGAGCTTGCTGGAATGGATGGCAGAGCCTCCACTGACTTCATTTCATGTTGGATGGCTCCAGAAAAGTAGGAATATAGGCTTATCTCTATGTTTATCAAATGTATGCCATATTACGAAGAAGACGACAATTTGCTGCATTGTTTCCTGATGTAGTGGTGGAAAGAATCAGATGGGAGGAAGTCTGCTGGAGGCTGTATGGAATTCTTAAAAAAAAATTTGCTTTTGCAGAACCCATTCACCGTGTGAGGATGCGTCTTCAGAACTGCAGAGAGTCATTTCTGCGGAGGGAAGACATCTATCTGAATCCCAGACGAGCTCATTCACAGGCAGGGGAGCAATGGCAAGGTAACGTCCTAACTAATACCATTTCCAGTATTAAGTTTAAATTGTTGAAAGAGACTGATCACAATTTAGAGACAAAGTAAGAAGAACCATCACTTTCCAAAGGAAATGGGTGGAGTCCAGCTGAAGAAAGTCTGTAAAAAGTAACAGAAGCTGCTTTTGACCTTGATTCTGAACTCATCACTTACTCATTGCTAATAAAAATGCTAGAATCCTAGAGATGCTGAATAAAAAAAAAATAAATTATTTGATCAGACCTGAAAATACATTGAATGCTGAGGAAATGCATGAAGTGAAGCCAGACTGTAAAGTAAATGGGTAAGTGTTTGGTTCTGGCTGATAGCTGATGCAATGTTTGTTTCCTATCAAATAAGACATAATGATTGTTCCTTTGTTGGTAGATGGCTCTGGCAAGGGAGGAGATGGGGGCTGTTGTGTTGGGAGTGCAAGAGTTTCTCTCAGTTGTTAGAATCCAGTTATGTTTATAATGGATTGGGAGCCTTAGTCAGGAAAATTCAAGTCAACCATTTGCTTAAGTCACTTACTTTACCAGGACTTAAAGATAAACCTGAAGTGGAGCTTCAAAAACTTAACTGTGTCTGCTTTAAATATTTCCAGCTGAGACTACAGAGCTGTGTTCGGATACCATTGTTATACACAATACAGACCATACTCAGTTTAAGGATAGTGTATGTCAAAGAGCGAAGAAAAAAATTATTATAAACCTAGAGTAATTTAAAGAGTGTTGTTTACACTTTAGCCTTTTGGATGGTGCAAAATAAACTTGTATTTCCCTGTTTGGTTGTCAGATGGTGACACCACTGCATGTAGATTACAAAGCCTGCAAGAAGTTGGTTTTAGGTGGAAAACATTTATAGGTATGTGTTTTGTGTAAACATAAAGCACATGAATATATAAACTCATACTGAGAACTTCCTTTTTAATCTTTGTTTATATTGTTCTTTACCCTTTTTCAGCATAGTTTGAATTACACATATGTGTAGCTACAGTTACTTATGCTCTGAATATACAAGGAAGCCTGTGATGAAAACATGAATGCTTAGCAATTTAAATATTATGGTAACCTAACATGCCTCTTGAATGCAAATTCTCAAGGTCTTAAGACAACAGCATCGAGTATCTTACTTCGAGATGTAAAGGACAAAAATGTGAAAATAGCATAGCATGGCAGAAATCAGAAAATTCTATTTCTTTGTTCAAATAGAGAGACTCTCAATCTTATTTGGTAAAATCTGTTTGCTCCTTAACTAACAGGTCTCATTAAAATGCTTTATTTTCTGATGTAAGTAAGAACATCCATATTAGTAGTTTTCCATACCACTCCTTATGTGAAAGCTGAGTTCTGCTCAGGCAAAGAGAAAAATTTTGTAGCTTAATTTTATGCAGTGTTTTTTTAATAGAGTGAGGAATCTATTAAAAAATCTCAGACTTTCATGTGGAACTTTTCTTTTCTTTTGCATTCTTGGCAGGCTTTGGATTCTCTTAATTGTTGGAAATTGTAGATTGTTTATATGATGCTATCTTGGTATATCACTGAAGAACTAGAAATACCTTCTTCTAATTTCTGATATGTGATATTATTCCTGCCTTTTTTGTCCTTTTTATTTCCAGGTAAGAGAACCTGGGCAAGATCTATGAGGAGGTGTAGTTAGGCCCTTGAGAACTGCAATCAAGAGGCAGATGTACTTTACCATAAAATTTAAATTGTTCATATCAACCTCTTTGTGGATTCTGAGCATATGTAATACTAGCCCATGCAGAGAGAATGTAAAGAGCTTTCCTTGAGTAGCCCAAGGTCCCTCTAAGAAGTTAAACATTGTTCAGGATTTCATTACTCTCTTTTCGAGGCCAAGTTTGGGAAACCTGAATTAACACCACTTTTGTCCAAACTAGACTGCTGATAGGAAATAATACAATATATTGTGTGGGTAATAAATATAATCACTTTTCTAGATTTCAGTCTCCATTATTTTCAATTTTTCAGAAACATGTTTCCTTTTGAACTTTGGCAGAAAACATTGTAAGGGTTCGTAATGTGAATTAGTGGGTGGAGAAAAAGATACATAATGATACAGTGATAAATTAATTACGTTGTCATGATTTTTTGCTTATCTCATTTCAGTGCTCTGCTAGAAATTTAGGATGAGGAAATAGTGCTTCCTATGCAGTAGGCAGGTTTATATGTGATAGGCAATTAATATGTCTGCAGACAGACCCTTTAAAATCACAGGGAAAGTGGCTGAATTTTTATTGTTCCTTATTTTAAAGTCCATCCTCCCTCACCAACTACTCAGCTTTTGTTTCCACTGTGTGTACCAGCTCTTGAGCATGTGATCCCGTGAGTACTTTGTATCTCCTAATTCTGTCAGTCCAGGATTCCCCCATTATCAAATAATGTCAGAAGTTTGTGAGAAGTCAAATGCCCCACCCCAGTCACTTGGTTTGCCCCCACTTGGCAAGAATATTCTTCTGTTGCTCCTGCAGTGCTGGTACAGTGGACAAGGAACTGATGTGTAAGATACTTTCCTGATCCACTGCAAAAGGTGACATATGAAATTGTGGGAAGTGACTGGGTTCACACAGTTAATCTATCAAGTTTAATTTCATGGCAGGTGGAGAAGTGGAGAAAAATCCTCCTGTGCTACTCTTTGTGGGGATGATTTAAGCCATCTGATGTTCTTGTCTGGTTCAGTCAATGTTGTATGTCTATTCCATGCAGGCTATCACGATTTGTCATATCTGTGAGGTCATGGGCCACAAGACATTTGCACCATGAAGATCAAAGACCTGATTCTTTCCTAGAACGTATCCGAGGGCCAGAGCTCATAGAGGTGTCCAGTAGGCAAAGTAACATCCGCTCCTTTCTGGGTATCCGTGAGCGGCCTGGGGGAGTAAACAGGTAAGAAGATGTGTTTAAAGGAAGATGACTGAGGTTATGGTATTATCTTGGTGATTAGGATGTAAGTTTTATTTTAAGAAGAAGGTAAGGAGCTTAGCCTGGGAGATGAACAGAGCATCTAATGCTACCCAGGAGTCTTCACATAACTGAAGTATTACGACTTTCACCAGACTTTCTCTTTCCCCCTCAAATGCACTGTGGCAAAGATCTTGAAATAAAGGATTTTGATCATGCTGCTTCAGGCAGAATGGTTTCTCAGAACTGGAATTTTATCATATGCTGGCTGTGCAACTTGATGTTGCTAAACTCCTCTGTACTGAGGATGAGTGCAATTTCTGTTTCAAGAATCTAGGATGTTGCTAGTTGTGGCTTTTCTGGACATTAATGTTATGCACATTATCTGCAAGTGTTAGGAAATTCCAAACAAGCAGTTGTGCAAAATGTATCATTGCTTTGTAACACCTACTCAGGAATTCAGCTGCTAACATTGCAGAAGGCTTCTGATGCAGAAATGAGAAAATCTTTTGGCTGACTAACTTACTAGCACATAGTCTTTGGTATGGAAGGCAGGTTCAGTCTTACCCTAAAATTTTCCAGTAAAACAACAGAAGCTTGCAAGAGAAACCTTTATGTGTTTACAGCCTTTTGACTTGATGAATTATTATTACTTTATAAATTTATGATACAGTGTTTTAAATTTAACTCCAGCTGAAAGAAGAAAATGAAGTCCCAAGACAAAAGTTGACTTTAATTTGGCATTATGCTTTAAAGCAGACACTCCCATATTTTTTTGCATAGTTAAAGGTTGGTAGGTAGGCAAGTAATAAGTTGATTTGTTTCAAGATCTCAGCTAGTAGTTCAGATTAAAGCAAGAACCTTTGAAAGGCTGTGCATGATACAGGTTACCTTGATTTGTTGTGGTCCAACACAGCCTTATTATCTTCACTTGATCTGCTCCTTAAAAATTCAGCTCAAAAGCACATTTTGTTGAATTAGCCAGACTGTTGTCTGATTTTTTTAGACGTCTGGATCTGCAGTAGCAACTGCAGATTCAAAGTAATTAGAGAGGAAAACGTTGATTGTGGGCCAACAAACCTCTATATAAGGCTATTAAAAGAAGTGAATTTGGGAGTATCCATCCTTGTCTTCTCAGTTTTACACTGTTGCCACGTGACAGTAACTCCCAGTTGTTCTGTCATGAAGGCTTAATTCTGCAGCAATGGTAGGTGTGCTTGTTACTTATCCACAAGCCTTGGCACTGCATCTGTGAAGAAGACTTGAAAGGATTGAAGAAAGTTTAAAATAGTAGCCAAATGAGTACAGGGCTAAAAATAGTGAGATGTATGTCGCCATGCTCTAATACGCCTGAGAACAAGCTTCAGACATCAGATGTGGTCACAAATGTGTATACCAAGCACATGGTAAAAAGAAACTGGTGCCTTGAAATAGTTATGCAAAGGGGCTTATCACTGCAGTCAGAGTTGACCTTCCTAATCTTATCAGTGCATATGTGAGAAGCTAGTAAATCAGTCCGTCATGTCGGTAAACACGTGTATGAAATACCAACAGTCTTTACACTCTTTAATGTGTTTTATTTAACTTGCTGCAGTCACTGGCCCTTGGCCAGGTTTAATGTCAACTATAGCAACAACACCAATGAAGAGTAAGTACCGATAACTTCCAAACACCTTTCTACTACTAGCTCCTTCTCTTTTCCCTTTCCAGCCTAGTAACATTTGTACTATAAACTCCTTATCTCTTCCTAAGCCTCTCCTAAGAATATAGTTTAATTATAAAGAAAGATCTTGTTTTCTTAGTATGAAAAGCATCCTTCATGCTTCTTGTGAACTTCTTTTTGTCTGAAGTTACCCTTACCTCTCAAGGAGTGAATTTGATACAGCATTTAGTCCTTACCTCCTCTAGTTCAGCTGGCTGATTTTACTGCATTACCAATTGATTTATTAATTCTTCAGTTTTTAAATGAGATTCATGTATTAATTTTCTAATAGTGGTTTTCCTCTTTTGACATACTAGTCCCTTTTTGCAAATCAAGTGCTCCAAAAATTTCAGGTTGTCAAATGGGAGGTGGATACTGATCAGGGTACCAAGAAAACACTCATGTGTGCAGTCTAAATGAAAACTAACCATCTTTTTAAAATGTGTGTTTCAGTTCAGCAGATATTGTTGGTGCAGATGTAGAGTGAGTGACAGGCAACATAATAAGGCTTGCATTGCAACAGAAGCTCTGACAGCAGCTGTCCTTTGGAGTCTATTTTATGTATTTGACAAGATATTTCAGTGTTACACCAAAGAGAAATCTCTTAAAAAGGTGAAGAGCTCCTGTAATTTAAAATTGCCCAACACCAATGTTTGTTGCATGTCTTAGACCACAGCTATCTGAGGACAGATCTGCTCTGTAATATCCAGCAGCAGATCTGTTCTCACATATGATGATACTTAATGTTTTTCATTGCTTTCCAGATGAGAACAAAAATTAAAAATAATCAGGACAGTTTCTGATTATGTCAGAAATACTTTTAGGAAATTCTTGTGTTTTTCTCCAAATAGTTCCATCATGGGCAATCTCAAACTGTACATTTTAAATGATGCTGCAAAACCTTTGTGCACATACCTGAACAAGAGGTCTTCCTGCTCTTGAAGCAACTTTTTGGTTTAGTTTGCATAACTTTTATTAAAAAGGAAAATCAGTGTGCAGTGAACAGTGACAGAAATGTGCAGAATTTTATTTAGACTGGTATAAAAAAAGTGCTAAAAGCCTGAAGCCCAGCCTGCTAGTCAGGGCCCAAAGGACCGATTAGGATGGAAATACTGCTTTCTTACTCTGTTTCTGAAAATGACTCATGTACCTTGGGCAAAACTTTCATCCTTCCAATGTTTCATTATTTTTAAATGAAGACAACACCTGTCTGTCTACCTGCCTGACAGTCTGAAATGTACTTGATTTGCAAAGTACTTGACAGATGAGAAATGCAAATATTTGACTCATTCAAAGACTATGACAGTGTTTTTATAGGGGCTGACGAAGACATGTTTCCTAAGTCTGAAGATGCATGATCCTTTTAATGTGCTGGAAACACAGAATGGATGCCACTGTATTGCTTTGAAAGAGGACAGGCACAAACAACTGTTTTATTAGTTACTGGATTCCAGTTTACTCAGTAGCACTGGTAAAGAAAAAAAGATGCAGGTCTTTTTGAAGCTTTGGGTTTTTCATTATGTTAAAGACCTAGAAGTGCCTGCCCTTGGGGAACTGTAGGTGATGCTTTCAAGGCTTGGATTATGGCCAACCTTTTCCTCTGAGTGACTTCCACTGCCAGACTACAAGTAGGTGGGAGTATGATAAGTTGGGAGTTACCACAACAGAGAGATGAACAGTAGCCACAGAAATGGAAGAATCTCACTTATGAAAGATACCTGTAGTTGACAGATGAGTCTGTAGGAGATCTCAGGCCAG
>VYZW01012915.1:54836-71510 GCA_013401315.1 Balaeniceps rex
TGATAAATGATGGAGAGTGTCTTGGCAAGCTCCTCTGCCAGCTCCCTCAGTACTCTCGGGTGGATCCCATCCGGCCCCATAGACTTGTGAATGTCCAGGTGGCATAGAAGGTCATTAACAGCTTCCTCCTGGATTATGGGGAATGATATATCCTCCTGATATATAGGGAATGTTTTGCTTTTCTCTCAGTGGACTTCTGACTGGCCCCATGGGCAGACAGTTGGACATCTCTACTTGCAATTGCAGCAAGTATTTTGCAGTGCATAGGCTGTTCCCTCTGGAACATTTTCAATGCCTTGAGCTTTCGGAGGTACAAAACAGCACTGCAGCTGTACTGCTTGGGCAGCCTTTCTCTGAGAACCCTTGCACAGATGCACTTTGTTTTAAGGTCTCTTACCACAGTTTATGTCTTCTAGTAATTCTTAAAATATAATACTTTCCAAAGTCTTTGGAATTAAGAGGTACCAATATACAAAATTCTGCTTAGTAGCTCCCTCACTAGAAACACCAAAAAAGTGTAAACCATTTACCCTGAATGAAAAGGAAAATCCTGTCACTTTTAACATCTTTTTAACAAGAGAAAAGCATGGCTCAGGAGGAAAAAAAAATGGATTTCATTATCTCAAGGGTGTCTGTGTTGTTCCGAGAAAACCCCAATCCATTATACCTACTTATTCTTGGCATTTATTTAAAAATATTTCACTCCAATTTTATACACAATTGCTTAACACTTGCTTAACTTTAGTTATGACTCATGCCAATGATTCATGAAAAATGAGACATTCGAATCTCCCCTTTCTTTTTGCAAACATACCTAAAACACAAAGATACAGCTGTCCCAGAATAGAGTGGAAAACTGCGAGGAGCACTGTGGTAATAATAGAGTCATTACTCTACATCATTAATGTATCACCTTTGAAACATCATTGAAATATTTAAATTTGCAATTAAATATTTTTCATTAAGTGAACTCATACTGTGTCAATGTCTGTATGCATAACAGTACAAGTTTTAATGTTCTCAGGTATCTGAAATGTAAGTCACTCAGTACTGTTGATGGTAATTGTGAACTGCGCTTTCATTCTAATAAGTAAAATTTGTATTTTTATTCTTTGAAGGCTTCCTTGAACAAGGCTTGCTAGTTCAGGATGAAAAGAAATTACGAGATCATTATACCAAAACTGTGCAGTTCAAACTGGATGT
This sequence comes from Balaeniceps rex, assembly GCA_013401315.1. Classification (NCBI taxonomy): domain Eukaryota; kingdom Metazoa; phylum Chordata; class Aves; order Pelecaniformes; family Balaenicipitidae; genus Balaeniceps; species Balaeniceps rex. The sequence continues at coordinate 56,040 of VYZW01012915.1, forward strand.
GCTGTCTCTTCTGCCAACAGACCTGGCATATTTGAAGCTTGGTTTGAACTACCCTGAACTGCGATTTAACCGCTTGCTGAGGATTTCTCGGCTTTTTGAGTTTTTTGACCGTACAGAAACCAGGACGAATTATCCAAACATGTTTCGTATTGGAAATCTTGTCTTATACATTCTTATCATCATCCACTGGAACGCATGTATTTACTTTGCAATTTCGAAGCTCATCGGATTTGGAACCGACTCTTGGGTCTACCCCAACGTGTCCGTTCCAGAGTACGGGCGCCTGTCTAGAAAATACATTTACAGTCTGTACTGGTCAACGCTCACACTGACAACCATTGGAGAAACACCTCCCCCGGTGAAAGATGAAGAGTATCTCTTTGTGGTCATTGACTTCCTCGTGGGTGTGCTGATCTTCGCTACCATTGTCGGTAACGTGGGCTCCATGATTTCCAACATGAATGCCTCCAGGGCAGAGTTCCAGGCCAAGGTTGACTCCATTAAACAGTACATGCATTTCCGAAAAGTGACTAAGGATTTGGAAGCTAGGGTTATTAAGTGGTTTGATTACCTCTGGACCAACAAGAAAACAGTGGATGAGAAAGAAGTTCTCAAAAATCTGCCTGACAAGTTGAAGGCTGAAATTGCCATCAATGTCCATCTGGACACACTGAAGAAAGTGCGTATATTCCAGGATTGTGAAGCTGGACTTCTCATTGAGCTGGTGCTGAAACTGAAACCTACGGTCTTCAGTCCTGGGGACTACATTTGCAAAAAGGGAGATATTGGGAGAGAAATGTACATTATTAAAGAGGGAAAGTTGGCTGTGGTGGCGGATGATGGCATAACCCAATTTGTAGTCCTAAGCGATGGCAGTTACTTTGGTGAAATCAGTATCTTAAACATCAAAGGTAGCAAATCTGGCAACAGGAGGACAGCCAACATAAGGAGTATTGGTTATTCTGATTTGTTCTGCTTGTCTAAAGATGATTTAATGGAAGCCCTCACAGAATATCCAGAAGCCAAAAAGGCTCTGGAAGAGAAAGGGCGACAAATTCTGATGAAAGACAATTTAATAGATGAGGAAGCAGCAAAAGCAGGAGCTGACCCAAAAGACTTGGAAGAAAAAGTAGAAAGACTTGAAACAGCTCTGGATACGCTGCAGACTAGGTTTGCTAGGCTCTTGGCAGAATACACCTCATCTCAACAAAAGGTGAAGCAGAGACTTGCCAGAGTAGAAACCCGAGTAAAAAAATACGGTAGTGGCACCTTATCAGTTGGAGAAGAAGAGTCTGAACAACCTGAGGAGGAGAAAAAGCAGTAATGGAGTATTTATATTTCCTCATTTATTGGAGAAGGTTGAAGCATGTGAAAGCCATAAATGTATGTAAATATGTGTGTGCATACATAGACATGATTATTTTTATATGAACTCAAGAGAATGTTTTTTAGCATTTTTATCTGAAGCAGTATTTTCTTGTAAATAGAACATTGTCACCTTCTTGGGGGAGATTTTGGTCTGGCATTTGGGTACTTTTTTGTACTGGGAGTGGGATTCTTACAAGTTATGCTTGCAATGTCTGTTATATATGGTATGTGTAGGTCTCGTCCCACGCATGTTGCGTTAAGAAGGCATTGTACTTAAAGTAGAAGAGATTGGCTTTTTTTTAACGGCTTAAAAAATATTTATAGGGTACATGCTCTACCTTGCTACCTTTGGAGCTGACTAAATGCATGGACGCACATCCAGGCTTCTCAAAAATTTTCATTCTTTCGCAGTGGAGCGTCTGCGCAAACAGCTGGACTACAGTTAAGCAGCAGCACATACCTGGCCTATGCGGTGTAGCCCTGCACGTGTATGAAATAGCCGTGCATCCGGATGCTTTAGTTTGATTCTTTCTAGTGAGCTGGGCTCTGCACAAAGGACCTTGCTGACAGAGTAGCAGTGCTCATTCACGTCCTTTCTGGCATGGTCTGCGACAGCCTTTGCTGCTCTGCAACTGCTTCACTTTGGAGAAAGTGGGAGATTCTCTTCCCCCGCCCCATCCACACTGGTAAAACCCTCAGTTGGAAGGGAGTCCCCAAAAGCTCACTGGTGGAAGGCATCTGTGGTAACATGGCTTCACTAAACCTGGGAGGAGAAAAGAGGGCCCTGGTGCCTGCAGGTCCTATATGTAGGGTCTTGAGTAAATTCCGTCTCAGCAAGTGGGCAGTCCCAGAGGGAGGCTACTAAGAAACTGCATGGGCTGTCAGGCAGGGACAGCCTGTTGCCCCCAGCTTTCCTCCTCAGCAGGGGTTCTGCAAGGCAGGGAGAACAAGCCCTGTGTTGCAAAGTCTTTCCTGCTACTAGGCCTATGTTTTCTTCCTCTGTTTCATTTAATGATGCCTACTCCACCTCCTTTTGCTATTTAGTGTCAGCTTTTCTCTAAGTAGTTGTCGCACTACCATGTTTCTGTTAGTTAGGGAGAATGAAGGCCACATTTGCTCAGGTCCCGCTGATAGGAGCTTAGTTGTGCTGGTTGCTTTTTGCCTCGCTGCAGAATAGTTGTCTCCTCTGCCAACAGTCTGGCTCTGAGGTGAATACACAGGTCTGGTCCACTCAGCCTGCTGTGACGTTCAGGGCAGAACGGTACTGAGAAGGTTTCTTGCTCTGTCACGCTGCAACCTCAGGACTTGCCTCTTACACACCCCTCTTCGCCTCCTCCACGCCACTGCTTCCAGTTTCTTTCCAAGCTCCTCTCCTTCCCACTGAGGGGATTTCGCTAATATTCTCCCACTAGGAAGATACTAGTTTTCATTTTTTTCTGTACAGTGTTTTTGTGTTGTGTAGCTTTCCCTGTGTTACTTATAGCCTTGGGTACCTCACTGACTAGAGAAGAGTTTGGAGTAACAGAGGCTGTTCAGCATCTATGGCATGCGGGCTGGATCCTCCAGCGGCATTAGGTATTACCATGGTCAGTGCTCTGCCTTTTAGTTGTCCTCAGCCCTGATTTATGAGCCCTAACAGCATGTGGAATAGATGGCCTGTTGGAAAATAGCAAGAAACCCACTGAGAAGAGTGGTTTAAATAGATGGCAGTGAAATGAAAAGAGGCGGTTGCTTTGCTAAACTGAGTACAACTGCTCAGAGTAAGCACTCATCTCTGGGAAAGCAGCTGTCCCCCTCCTATTGACGCTTTTGAGCCTGATGAGAGAGGCAAATCTGACAGTGACTAAGGAATGGAGCTTTGCCAGCAACACTGCCAAAGGCACTGCCAGGTAGAAGATGTCCACACATGGCCCATGTCTAAACTCCTGTTATCATCAGCCTAGAAGCCAACTAGACTTAGGTGTGTACTGTAGGCCAGGCTTAACCTCTATTATCAAGATTTCCACTGACTATAACGAGGGCTTTGGAAAGCAGCTGAGACCTATATGTGGCCAGCAGAGTTTGGGGGTTTTGGTCCTTCAGCTGAATCTTGTCCTTATTTTCTTCAAGGTCTTGAGACAAATGGGGGAGGTAAGAGAGGCTGCTTTTGGCAGGGGTCTAGTGCTCTCGCTCCTGCACTGAGGAAGGCAGGGTTGAGGTGGGGCTGGGTGTTGGCTAGTTGCGGCGTACCACTGTTTTCATGGACGGTGCGGTCACAGGCTGCTGAACTTGCAACTCTCACCTTGTAACCAAGGCAGGTACCGCACTCACCTGTGGCTGATGTTCACTGTTGTGTTATTCAAACACTGTATCTGGTAGGGGTTTCATACTTATTGTCATGTTCTACATCATTCTCTGTAAATATCTATCTATCTACTCAATATACTACAGCTGTTCCAGCCTACTAGGTATATACAAATAGAACCATTTAAAGTATTATTTATACTAAATTTATACCTGTTAAAAAACCCCCACAAACACAAGAATGTTTCTTTACCTGATGGATGGATCAGAACAGCTTAATCAATCAGTTAAACACGTTTGTACTTCCCTTTTCCATGCCTCTTGGTCTGGTTTTCACATGCCAGAAAAAGAGCTATTTTGATGCTATTGGCTTCAGTCACTTTGAAATATATAGCTTTTGGCATGATGAAATCACATCCCTTGACTTCTTTCATCTCTGTAAGATGTTTTTTTCCCCTTCTTTAATGTGGCTACAGCATGTACATTAAAATATTTTGAGTAACGTTCAAGCAGCCCCGTGTTTTCTCTTATCCATATCCCCCTGGATTTTAGCATTTCATGACAGACTTTGATAATGCCAGTATTACATGGCCCAGAAAATCATTAGCTGGAACAGAGATCTGAAGTGACAGAAAATCAAGTGGGAATGACGGTGTTCTCCCCTCACCACGGGGCAGCTGGCGTACGGCTTTGGTCCCATGCCCAGTTTTGACACCATCACTGTGTTTGCAGGTACCGCACAGGCACGAGTACCCCAGCACCCCGCTTCCCCAGCAGTGCCAGGCCTTGTGGGGAGCAGAGCCTGCCGGGCTCCTTGTGCCGCTGCAGCCCATCTCCTGTCCTCCCCTTCCCCGCCTCCATGCAGGGAGGCACAGCAGGGATGGTCCCTTGTCCAGCAGAAATAAAAGTGTTTACAGCTTTCTGCTACTTGCACACACGTCACCTACCAAAAATCCCTCCCAAAGCATTGGGCAGTACCTGGCATGGGCTGGGCTGGTCCTTCAACCCCACCACAAGAGAAAGCAAGGAATGGGACAGTTCTTACAGAACATTTGAACATACACCCTGAAGCTGCAAACGGGTTTAATGGCCACAGTGCTCACTTCACTCAGGTACAGGAGCCAACCTCTGGCCGAAGCGGGCGGCCGTGGGGTGGTACTGTTGCTCCAAGCTGCCTGTGCTGAGTGAGACATCCGATGCACAAGGCCTGAGGTGTTTGAATATCATCTGCTGCAGGTGCAAAAGGAGGGTAAAGCTGGTGGAGGGGCACCACCATGCTCCAGGTACTGCTTGGGGTGAGCTTTTCCAGGGAAAGGGCCTCAAGTCACAGGCCCTGCTCCATAACAGCAAATGCTTCAAGTCTTGCTGCTCTCCAAAGTGCTCTCAATAGCAGCACCCCACCCTTTTCCCCTCATCCCCTACTATTATTTTACTTAAACAGTTTTCACAGTAGAAAGCTCTGCTCTGGAAAATTCAATGGGCTGAATTGGACAACAGAAACAGAGGTGACAGCAAAACAGCATGTGTATGTGTACAGACCCCCTCACATACAGCCGAGGGTTGGGGTTAGCTTGACTGTGCAGATCTTTCTGCAGAAACAGCCCAGGGAAGGAACAACCCTGCTTTAATTCTTTTTTCTTAGGCATCTGCTTTACAGTTTTATTCCTGCCAAATATTTATTAACCTACAAGCAGAGAGGGCTCTGCTTTACATTAAAAAACAGACTGTTCATTTTCCTTTCCTCCACAAAAGCATTAGTGCTTTCTCTGAGCTTGTCCATGCATTGCTGATTTGGAAGACACATTCATTTCTGTATCGCTGCTGATGGCGAGGATGAGAGAGAATTTCACAGACCAAACCTAGCCCAGGTTGTCCAACGAGATAATGCAGTCAGGCTGACTAAAGGAGAGCTGCTCTTCATCCTGAAGATTTGTGAGATGACAGCATTTGCACTGGGCTTCAAAGTCCCCCGGCTCTTCTATTAATGTTTCCATCCTGGAACACACAGAAAGAATCAAACCCTTGTTTACATAATTTAGCATTCATAAAAACCCTTTGTGTACCCCTGAGAGCAAAATGAATTATGCACTAAATGGATCTGGCAACTGTACAGGCAGCTAAAGCACAAGATTCGAGCTGTGGCAGCTTTCCTGAGGGAAGCCATCAATCCGGGAATCCCTCTCTCCCCCCAGCCCCATCCACAGTACGGAGCCCGAGGAGGATGCTGCCTGGGGAGTCCTTACAGGGAGGATGGGGAAGCCTCGCTCCCTTCCATTCTGCCTTGGGTGGAAGGGGAGGGAAACACATGCAAGCCCTGGGTCTAAAAATGATCAGGCCTTTTGTTTCTGAAATTCAGATTTTGCAACTGTTTCCAGCTCACACATCAAAGGCTGAGACTTGCTGCTGCCAACTGCCCTCGCAGCTTCACTGTGGAAAACAAAATTCTGTCCTTCTGTGTTTGCAATCCTCCCTGCTCCGCACCCTCAGAGCGGAGTGAGGAGGGAAGGGAAGACTCATGTTACTTAAGCAAAATCAGTTTCTGCAGCCTCAAGAGCAGGACAGCAGGGTGTCCTCAGCTTCAAGGATGAGCACAAACATTAGCTTTATTCTAATCACAAAGAGATTTTCTTCATCAGCTTTACCACTTCTGCTCAGCTTCTGCAGGGAGAGCACAGGACACAGTGCCAATGGCCGCAGCTCCCATGCCACAGGCTGTCCTCCCAAAAGGCAGAGAAGGACACCGTCCAGCTCTAACAGAGACCTGTCTTATTTGTACAGATAAATTGGGGGTTGGTTACTAAACCCAGAAGTGCAGAACATGAAAGGAATTTACTAATTGCTGCTCTTCCATTTTTCTTTCCTTAACATTTGTAGCGGCTGGTATCGACCTTTCTGTAACGGGGCAACTGAAGAACAGTAACGTGCAAAATCGGGAAAGCACAACCGTATTCCGGCCTGATGGGCAGCTTGATGAATAGCTATTATTCTCAGCTTTTTGTCTGTTTTGACATGTCATTTCTTTAGTTTCCTGACATGAACTCCCATAACATTCTGTTCTTATGGCCAACAGTTATTTCCCCCCTTTCCCCTGGAAGGGGAGCCACCCCACAGCAGTCACTACACCCGAGCAGCCCCTCTGAGTGGGTAGCACAGCAAGAACTAGTGGGCACTACCTGCCTTGCCAGAGGAGATAGAAAAGCACGAAAGGATTTTTTTTTCTTTTTTTGGGCACAGCTTGCCTCCTGGGCTGATGAATCAAATGGGCCACACTGCAAAGATCTACTCTATTAAAAGAGCCAATTGCCAGTTCCCCACAGAAGTACAAATATTTTACTTGCAGAACGGTGCAGATAATTCATCCAACAAGCTTCAGTGGGATTCCCTCTATTTTCAAATTATTTGCAGATTTAGGCCGTTTAAAGCAAGTCCTCAGGGCTGCTTGTTCACAGGTACTCGTCCAATGCTCAGCACAAGGAAGCCTCTCTTACAGCAGAGGCTTTGGGCGCTCCACAGTGAAGGAAATGATCCCGAGGTGGGTTGTTTAATGGATCCTGACTACCGAAAACCCAATGTCTCATCTCCTTGCAATAACACAGCTGCCTCCGCCTACGCTTAGATGAAGGTTAGGGAAAAAGCTTATGTCTAGCAATAAAAAGCTGCAGAGCTTTTCTAGGAAAGTGCCTCATGCCTTTCCAAACACATCAGTTGCCACCACAGCCCATTTATCCCATTAGCCACGGCCAGGCTTCTCCATCTGTGGTTCAGACCAGAGCACTGACAGTACCGATGAGGCTCCCGCCTGCCAGGCCGATTGACACAGGAGCTGCCCCAAGCAAAACACTTTCAGTTCAGGGTTTCAAGGCTGACTGCTTTGAAAAGGTTTCACCTGCTGTTGCCTAACTGCACCAGCCGCAAGCGCTGGTGGCTGAAAGAGGATGAGCATGAGGAGGAAGGAGAGGGGTGAGGAAAGAGCCATGCAGTACCTTGGGGCAGGCAGGGGCAGTTCAAAACTGCAGCTGAGAGCAGGGGGTGACAGACCCGACCCAGGCGAGGGAGAAGCACCAAGAGGCTCAGCTTGCCACCACCGGGGTAGAGAGGCTGTTACAGAAGAGATGCAGCAACCCAGAGCCCCGGAGAAAGCAGGTGGGGAAGCCCCTTCCTATTGACGAGGAAGTTTTCTGCAACTGATTTACACTTAAACTTTGGTGGCCAGAAGGGGCCCATGCCAGACTGATGGGCAACAGGGATGCCTCCGGCAGAGCACACTCCCCCTCCCCAGCCATTGCTGGTGCCGAGGGGTGGAAGAAGCGTTGTGCAGCAGAACAGAGCTACCTACTCCGTATGGGTTTCAGTCCTACAGGGCTTCACTCTTGCCTGTGTGGCGGGGAGAAAAAAATTGCAGAGGAAAGAGAAGGTGATGAGACCAACTGATGCTGCCAAGGTGATGAGACCAACTGGGAGACTCCAGAGGCTGCAACCAGCCTTAGGATGGGCAATTCCCAGAGGAAAGGTGAAACCCAGCAGAACACAGCTGCTGGAGGCTCCCACCTTGCTGGGAAGAAACTGCCGAAACAGCCCATTTTTTACCACCCGCAGCCTGGCAGCAGCAAGGCTCAGAGGCAGCAGGCAGATCACTGTTGCTTCTGCACCTCCAGCTTCCCCCATTGCAACCACTGGTCTGCAGCGGGACATGGCAGCTGAGAGCGCTGGCTCCAGGCCACACCTGCTGTCCCTTCGGGAGAAGCCAAGGGCACAGAAGAGAGAAAAGGGGCTAAAACCTCTGAAGGTGGCAATGGCAGCAGTGGGTGGTCCCAGAAACAGAGTCCCAGATCCAGTAAACCTTTCTTTCCTAGGGCTGAGACACTGAGAAGGCCTCTTCTCCAAAAGCAAAGCCAGCAAGGAAACTGGCTTGGATGGTAAAGTCAAACTGCTTATCCAAAAAGCTGCAGATCTGGAGCAGGATTGCCTCTGAAAGTCCCAAGGACCGCCGTCTGGAATGACTCCTGGCGCAGGAGCGATGCTCTCACCTGGGCTGGCTGCGGGGTGTACAGCCCCGACAGAAAGCGGAGGCTGGCAAGGGCAGAGCCCAATGGCTGCAGCCCTACTCCAAAGCAGCCAGACAGGAATTTTATAGAAAAGGATATCCACTTGGGGATTTTAGTTTGGGAATACGAGACCCTCCCCAGAGAGATTCAAGGTGAAAAACACTGGCCCAAGAGCAACCCTTATCAGATGCTCATAAAGAAGTCTGGGTTGTGTTTTGAAAAGGAAGTATCAGTGTTGGTGAGGCCAAAACGTCACCTGCTTTATTTTAGGTGACTTGCCACAAAGTTCATAGGATCCTTCATGTGCAGATGACAATTAAAAAAACTAATTAAAAAAAAAATCAGTGTACATAGCACGAGGGAGATTATTCTTTTGAAAACATGCTTTCATCTAGGAAACATTCTAGTGCCTAGTTTCCCATTTTTTATTAAAATCAATGATATTAGGAAATAATAAAAACCCCTTAACTGTACCGTATTAGCTCACCTGATCTTTACCCCTTGTTGCTCAAACACGGAGTGCTTGCAACAGGAACTAACTAAATAAAATGTAGCAGCACATAACGTAGGGCAGCTCAGAAACAGAAACGCTCAACTAGTTGCCATTTTACAGTTACTTGCGAGCTTTCGACGACGTTTTTAAAAAGGCTTCACCCCAGCTTTGCCCGTGACAACAGTGCAGTCACAAGTCTTCAAGCTGCTGCAGTTTTTATCTTCACTTGACATTGCTCAGCACTCGCTGTCAGCCAAGCCCGTATGAGCAGCAGCGTCCCTGCACGTGTAGTTGTGTACAGTTCAGGTGTGCCGCGTGTCCTTCCAAAGGCAGAAGTCCCATTCCAGTGACCACTGGCTGACTTTGTCAGCTGTTTTCATTTTTAAGTCTCAAAACTGCACAAACCTACCCAGGAAGATAATATGCCATAATATCCTAATGCCATTTTATTATCCTAAAATAGAATAACGATTCCTGCCCTCTATGTGTCTCTCTGATGCCCTTGCCTCTTAAGAAATTTCCCTGCATAGAAATCCTGAAGTAGGATATATATATATATATTGAGCAACAGATACCCATAGACACAAGCGTACTAGGTAGACGTCAATTATTTATCAGGACTGCTCTGTGGCTGTATCCTACAAATAATGCAGAACAGAACAAAACCACGCTTGCGTATCACAAAGGAGCACATCTGCAGTTAAAACCACCTTCCCACCATCCCATCTTTACAATCCTCCTTTCAGTTACAAAAAAAACCCAAACCAAGATACACCTCTACTTCCTTCATCCTCCCTAGTCTTTCTTAATCAAAATCCAGATGCTTCTCTTCCCACTGTTACGCTTCCTGCCAACCCATCCCCTCCTCTCCCATCTCACCCTTTCACTTGTTCCCCCTACCAGCCAACACAAGCGACTTCTCCAGACAAGCCCAGCTCCCAGCTATTGCAAAAGAGGGACCCATGCTTCATACAGTAGGTTTCAGAGAAATGGGAATTTGCATCCAAGTGAAAGAAATACTACATTTTTCTGAGGAGGAAAGAAAAAAAAAAAAAAAGATAGGTTGTGGCTTTCAAAGATCACAGGCCCTTTTCTACTTGCAATCTTACACCTGCGAAATTCCCTCTTTCTGTTCAAGGAGAATGTGGGATGCCAAACCAACACCTACCATACCCCACTTTCTGCTCTTTGGAGAGCCACGCTTGCAGGAGGCACAATCCACGGACAGATCAAGGAAAAGATTGCTGCTTCTGCTCCCCCCAGATTCTACCACAACGGCTTTCAACAGGCTGGGCAGACCCTGGTCCACCTGGTCTGCAGTTGCAGTGAATGAGCTGCACCGCTTCAGGCTTGGCCACAATGCCACTTACCAGAAACAAAGGAAGATGTACTGGAAACTTCTGGGACAATGGGAGGAGGGAGATTCCCAAGGTGGTACACCAGGATGAAAAGACAGTGGCAGGAAAGCCCTCCGACTGCAGCCAGCCCCTCACTTGGTGATTTAATGACAGCAAAGCTACGAAGACAGAAACCTTATAGCTATGCAGCATACAGCCAAAGTCACCTAGCAAATAACACCCTTTTCAATATTGTTAATGAAAAATAATAAAAATCAACAGCTGAAGGCATCTTTAGATGGAGCACTGGAGAAAAATACATGCCATTATTTCATGGGTTTTCCAAATGAATTCACCTGGATAAGAAGTAACCTGTCTAAAGGCAAATACCAGCATCATCTCTATTTCCACAGCAGTGTCCCTTCTATGATACAGTATAAAACAGAATTTCTTAATAAAATTCAAGTCCCTGATGGTCTTACAAACTTGGTGACAACAACTTCTATCACATCTGTAATTCTGAAAGTTTTTAATTAAAAAGTTGTGCACAAGTACAAACAGGAACTGTAGGTAACTTACCAAAACCCCTTGTGATTCTGAGACTAACCATAATAAACTAAGCTCTTGTCAGGAGAGGCTTGATTTTGCATAGCTAAACTTGGAACCAAGTTCCTGCTCCATCTTGTATGCTGAAATGCTGGAGTTTTTCTGTAAGGCACAGCTCAAACATTCAGCCCAGCTGAAGTATCTTCATCCTGAAAATTGAGACAACCAGGAAATTTTTAGTCCCCTGGTGAGATTAAAAATTTACCTGGAGGTAACTGGCTACAACAGTGTCAGGGAAGCACCTTAAAGCTGATGCTGTGGGGGTTGTCCTCATGCTGAACATCAGCAGCATGGAAACTTGGGTCCCACTCCCTGCTCCACAGAGCAGAAACCAAGGCAAGCCTCTGGGTAGCCCACACTATGGGCTACCTGGAGGCTCAGCTCATCAGATACTTCATACCTTCAGCAGCAAAGACCACTGTTGGACAAGAGGCCTGGATCAACTAATGTAACAGAGCTGCATGGAGCCCTGGGCTCAGCCCCAGCCCATTCCAGCATCAGCTTTCCTCAAAGCACAGGGCTAGAGAGGGTCTCCTTGGCTGTCACAGTGCCATCTCAGACTAGTGCCTGATGAACAGAAGATAAGCCTCGCCAGAAGTTCACAAAACACTATTCCTTGGTTAACTAACTGTGCTCACTCCTGATGGCTGCTCCTGAAGTCTTTTTAACAAAAGCCTCCATCTTTTAAAAGGTGATGCTCTGTTCATGCAGAGTCATGTGCTAACATGACTTTAGAGCTAAACTAAACTATTCCTTCACTCCTAATGGAATCTGAAAAAAAAAAAAATCTGTATTTGTTCAGTACTTAAGATGATTCTTTTCAGTGTATCTTGCATTACTATCCTTTCTGAGGCATAAGATACTACAAAATACAGATAAAAGCCTGATGTCTCCTTCGCACCAAGGTTGGAAGCATCTTGGCAGTCTACTAAGGTGCAGAAGGAAACGCTCAAAGAGGCATTTGTCACTTGTCAAATGAGACAATACTGAGATGCCCAAAATATTTTCTCATTAACGTATTAAGGACACCCTGAGGGGAGAGCACCAGCATCCTGGCATCAGACTGCTACCCTGGAAAAGGAGTCTTCTGTCTCAGTTGAGAGAGGTATTTGAGTGACACATAAGTACACCCAAGTTTCCGAGGTAAGTTTTGTAGACCTAAAATTCACTAAACGCTGCTGAAAGACTAAGTGAGGGTAAAAGACATTCTGTGTGTGCCTGGAGCCCAGAAAAAAGAACTTAAACGTCATTCTCCCCACTTTGACAAACCTTTCAAGTAACACAATGCTGACTGGAACTTCAGTAGGGCAGAAGAGCAGCCTGCGGCTACAAGACTTCAGGATTTGTTTATTTTAAACCTTATCAACTGCTGCTGCTGAACGATTAGGACATTCCTAACACCACTAAGGAGATAAGGTTACAATACAGTGGCATTTTGGTGCAGGCGGTATATATTTAAATAGGAAATCTGTCAAACATAAAGTACTTATATCTTACCTGAAAATGATTCCTTGAAAAAGAACTTATGCTTTTAAAGGCCAATACAATTAGGTATTATTTTAATCTTAATGCTGAAGGAAGACAGAAAAAGCATATTTACGACGTCAACACTTCAGTGAGAGAACTTTGTATTGCTATCCAGTTATGTGGTCTGCCCAGCTTTTGGACCTATATAAAAAACCCAACGGGAATCTTATACACTTGTCAGCTGGGCATAACCACCATCCATAGCTACATCAGAATAAATCAAGTTATAGGTAACTATAACTACCTTAACAGTATTAGACTGTTGACGTAGTACGGACCACATAGCAGTATCATGATGTGGTTCATATTTGTAACAAAACACCTCAAGACACTCGGCAAATCTTGTTCTCACTGCCTACAGTAACAGGTGCCCCAAACCTGAAGGAACTGGCAAGCACTGTTGTCAACCGCCCTACCGAGAGGTAGGGCATCTTGTGCTTTCCTCTTCAAGGACGTGCAATGAGGTGAACATTCAAGAAGGCATGCCCTAAGTGCTGCCTCGAGATCAAAGACTAGAAGACAGCCAGCACCTCTCCCTCCCCAGCAAGTTTCAGTCCCCACATCCAGGCCATCTTGCATCGCCTTGGATTTGAGAGGGGAACATCACTGGACCCCACATCACTACAGTTCACTTCTAGAGAGTTTTACATACCTGTAACCCTCAAATTATGCTGTACTACAATGTTTTCTAATCAAATAATTTAACATCCAATTTAGCAAAGTAAGGAAGTCACTTGTTTTCTTTTTCACGGAACCATGGTGAAAAAAAGGTCACGGTTTTATTCAGCATCATAGTTACATAACAGTTGTCTGTTTCTATTACTAGAAAGAACTTATTAAAATAGTCCTGAAAGACATCTTTTCTTTCTCCGATGATTTCAAAACTATGCCTTTTAATGCCAATTTCACACAGTCACGGGTCTGATCGGTAGTAGTCAGTTATAGCAATTGTCAAGGCACAAGCTCAGCTCTGCACATCCACTGCAGCTTGTATTAGAAGAGATATGCCAGTTATGTCTTCACTTAAAAACGCATAATCCCTTTATCATATATTGCAACAGGAGAAATTAACATTAAACACAGACTACGAAAGGTAAAGGATTTATTTCTGATATGATTTGTAGAGTTAAATTAAAAAACTACTGAATACTTTATGTAGTAGATGAACATAACCTTAGTACTTACTTTCTAACAGTTTATTTAATGGTTGGAAGTGTACAACATGAAGTAGGCCTTACGTTTAATATTGTTCAATTTTGCTTATTGTTAGATGAGATTAAAATACAGTAGCCATCCCTTTAGACTATGTTGCAACACTGATCATGTGCCTTGATAAGTAGGAACAATGATTCATTAAATAAATGGTGATGACATAACATGTAGGGAAGACTTTGGATTGTCTATTTAAAATGTCAACATAATAGGCAATTAAGAATAAAACTTCATTTTAAGTGCACTTCCACATGCTTTGTTTATAATATAGCAAAAACTTCCTATCTTTTTTTCCAAACACTTCACTCCCTACTCTAAAGCTGTTCAGTTGAAAATGCACTTTCCCCAGTAAACTTCTTTTTTAAAAAAGTAACTAAAATTTCTACCCTTTCATATGCTAAGAAATGTTTCCTAATTAAAAACACAATTTATTACAAGACATGTGAAGACAACATATAGTGAAATGAATTTTTAATTGTTGTGCTGTGACTAAAGTAAAGTTCTCAAGGCTGCAATTTAACATTCCAAGTTCTCCCTTCCATCTTTATTGATTCTTAAGATTTTGCACAGAAACTCTTTGGGGGCTAGAACAGCAGCAATTGCATCACACTGTTTTCCAAGACTTCAAGTTTCAAAAGCAAACTCTTCAAAAAGTACAGTTCTTGATTTGATTAGATACAGGGACAAAAATATAGCACATACTTGAAGGTTACATGGTCTACAAATGATGGCAATATTTTCCTTGGGAGAGTACAGTTTGTTTTCTTGTAAATGCTCAAAAAGGCTCAACTTCAAGCAGTAATAAACACAAGCAAAAGTGATTTAACCCTTAAAATAAATATTCAGGAAAACCTCTCTGTACATACAAGTGAAAGAATATGTAACACTTTCACGCTAAAAGAAAAAATAAAGATTTTGTTCATATAAGCAGCTGAAATCTGCTGTTCCAGCCCAATGTCCCCAGTAAAGAAGGGAGGCACAAACACAGGTGACTACTGTAGCTCACTATCTTATGGCCTTTTTGGACAGGGACATCATCACCATCATTTTTTTAATCCCTTTTGTTATATTTATTACAGCATGCCAAATCCTTTGGCATATGTGATGGCCTTCAATAATCTTTCTTTAAGCTTTTCCTTGCTTGAGTACTCCGGAAGCAAAAGTACATTAAAGCATGTGTGAGATGTAGGTAACCTGTGGGGAAAACAAAAAAGAATTATTCAGATCTGGGAACATGCAGTACATGCAAAGAAATACATCGCTATTTCACAAATCCAAAATAATGAATTTAAAGAGAATCTAGTTTGCTGAAAGAGTCAACTTTCAGATTTAACTCAGTTAATAAGTTAAAAGCACAGACCTTGCTTCCATTTATAAACAAACAAGAAAAATGTAGGTTGTTTTTTTTTTACCTCTCTGTATCTGGGCCATTTTTGGCTATGATCATCTTTAACTTTCCAAGTCCTCCCACAGGGGCTCTGTCTGTGCCTGTTGTAAACTGTAAGAATAGTCTTTTCTGTTCATCTGTAAATGAATGGCCTATTTCCCAGAATTCCCTCTCAAGGAAGAAATCAAAAAGTAGGTAAACTGAAAACTTTGG